>JAPYYQ010001549.1:0-31231 GCA_030522585.1 Anagyrus pseudococci
TATATATATGCTACACACGTACCTTGCCGACCGATTTAACGCCGTTGCAGATGCACATGAAGATAATTATCCAAGAGATGAGGTTGCAAAAGAACAACGGCCAGACTATGCCGCCAATGTCGTTAATGTCGCTCGATATTCTTAATATGTAGTTGCTAAAAATCGAAACGATACGCTAACGTCAGACAAAACACTTTTATTTCCAATGAAGTAAATAGCAGGTAAAGTTTGCCTACTGAAAAAACTCGTCGGCCGGGGTCTTGGTTCTTTTCATCAGCTGCAGCTGATCCGTCTCGTTTTTCTCGGTAAACACTTCGCCGCCTAACTAAAAGAGATGCAAAGCGCTTTCAATTACTCCTTGATTATTGAAAAACACAGCCACACGCGTTCTTCGTGAACAATCTGGTGTATGGCGACGAGAAAGAAAATAAAGCAACAATGTCCGACAGTAGTAGTAGCGCACCTTTAAACAGCCGTACGTGTTCCACGGATTTCCGCAGTTTTCCCAAGGTAAGGTACTCCTGATCGACATGGCAATAAACATAAGTGGATAGGCTATTACAACGTTGTAGTACATCGTGCAAATAACGTTAACTATGACGATTGCAAATCCGGCGCCTGCGGGCACAAGTGTCGAAATATTATCGTTGGATCAATCGCAACAACGTTGATCGCGTTATTATACCTTTGAACAATGGGCTCATGCGGAAAATCGTTATGCAGCCGGTGCTGCCGAATTGGCCCATGGACGACTCCATGAAAAAGAGAGGAATGCCGCATAGAAAAAGCATGAGGAGGTACGGCACCAGAAACGCTCCTGTAAAATTTTAAAAACGTTTGTCTTTCTCATTATAGCTTGAAAGATTGCCGATATAGACAATAACCTTGTTAACTTTATTGCTATCTTTTCCTCCTACACGAAAAAGGCGCGAGACAATGCAGCTCCGTATAATGAAATTTACCGCGGCAAAAAAGTTTCTCGCAGAGAGAAGCGCTAAAAAGTTCAAGAGTCGCGTAAAGCTCATTCACCGGTCTGTAAAAAAAAGCACCTTAAATTAAAATGTCTATTGAACGCTCGCGGTCAAACAAGCCATATAGGCATTCCCAAACGACGCTCCGACAACAATGAGTATACAAGCCCCCGGAAAAGCCGCAAGATCTTCAGAGTGAACGCAGAGATACGTGTATTATACACAGAGCAGTGGATAAACCATTAGCGAAGAGGCGCGCGCGAGCTTTGTACCGACATCATATCCCGGCAGCGCAATAGTCACGAAATCATTCAATCAAAAGCTCCGAGAGCGAGCAATTGATCGCGCGTCTCCAACCGCGCTCTGTCCATCTCTGGCGTTCGCTAGGTAGAAAGGGATGTGGATGTATAGAAAATCGGAAGCGCAAATACATGTATCGCGTGTCTTTTCTTTGGGCGTTGAATGAGGATAGGAAGTAGGGAGCGGCGCTTACCCCCTCCATTTCTGTAGCAGAGGTACGGGAACCTCCAGACGTTGCCGATGCCGATCGCGTAGCCGGCGCACGACAGCAGGAACTCGGTCTTGCTCGCCCAAGAGCCGCGCTCCGGCTCACCCGGTGCGCTCTTCTCCTTCCTGCTCGGCGGCAGCTCGCTGCTGAACACGTACTCCACCACCGAGCCTCGCGACTCGTCCTTACCCTCGTTTGGCTTCGGCATCTTCCTCGGCGTCTACACAGCAGGCTCTAGCGGCTGTGGACCTACTGCGACCAAAAAGAGAGTTGGGCTTTTATATAAAAATTGAGAGAGAGAGAGAGAGAGAGAGAGTGTGTGTGTGTGTGTGTGTGTGTGTGTGTGTGTGTGTGTGTGTGTGTCTGTTTGTACATTGGATAATTTTGGAGGCGCGATTATCGTAAATCGCCGTCTTTCTATATTTGGACTTGGCTACCGGCGATTAGTCTTACTTGTAAACCATAGAGGGGAGGAAGGGTACGACTTTATTCGAGGCTAAGCAATTCCAACAGCATTAGCAGTAGTAGCTGCTGCTGCCGTAACAAACCTGCCATTTGCTCTTCCTGCCCCTGCGCGTCGAATTCGCGAGGCTCCTAACTCTCGAATCTGCGTATACACCCGCGTCTCGTGTGTTGTATATTGTTACAACCGGCACTGCATGTAAAATCTGACGTCAGCTGAGGCGATGCGGAAAAACACACAGACACAAAACAATTTATACATCTGTCGCGCTCATTCATCCACAAGCTCATTCACTCTCTCTATCTCTCGCTTTACCAGCCCCATTCATCCGGTCGGTCTTTTAGAAACTTTCCGCTCGTCTCTGTACACCACTTCCGAGATGCCTATCAAAGCGTTTTTTCTCGTTTCTTTAAAAAGACCGTTTTTATTATCGTGACTTTGTGAATTTTCAAACGAATTCTTCGCTTACTCGAGCTGTATACATTTGCCGATTATCCCAATATAACGCATAAACATTCGAAAATAGTATTTTAAAGACGGTGTAAAACCCAGTGTCATAATAATGCCAATCAAATCACTGGCATTAGAATGAACGAAGAGAAAATGTCTTTGTTAAAGCTCGCAAGCTCTCTCTCTCTCTCTCTCTCTCTCTCTCTCTCTCTCTCTCTCTCTCTACGCTTTACGATCGTGACGATGTCAATGATGATGAGGATGATAATGATAGTATATACATACATAGCGAAGAGGTAAGCGCGCATAAACGTCGGCCTGGTAATTTATTGACCTTGCACCTCTCGGTTTAATTGAGCTCTTTTAGTGCGGCCTATAGAGAGTGAAAAAAAAAGAGAAGAAGGAGGCTTTTGTTGCCGCGCCGAGAGGAAAATAGGTGGAGAGTAGAGAAAAAAAGGGTCGGAAAGGAGGCGCGTTATCAGGTCGATTGGCCAGCGCGTGTCGCTCTCCAACAAAAGAGCGCGCGTGAATAATAAAATGTCGCATTCTAAAATACAAGCGAAACGAAAGAATCGATATGGAAATTTGGGGATACGATGGGGATCGAGCGAACAAGTAGAATAGGTAAAATACCTGAGCGAGCCGCTTTGGATCGTTGGGCCGTGCGTAGAATTGCGCTGGTCAGTCGCGTATGCCGTTCATGCTGGGCCACTTCCGCGTCAGCGATATGTCTTGGGCCTCTCCTCTAGGAAATCCGTGTCAGGACGCCAGCAGGCTATAGAAAGAGAGGAGACACACACGGGTGCCGCTCTAGCAGCGGGCGATAGTGCGTGCCAGAGCTGAGAGCGCGCGCGGACTGGTCCCGCGGCCGAGAGGCTAATCGACTAGCTCCTCTCCTCCAGAGCGGCAGCTCTCGCTCCTCTGCGCGTCCGTATAAATAGACCCTCCGATGCTGATGGCACTGATTACCCTGATAGCCCGAGAGAGCCTCTCTTGCACGCGCGTGGCAGGGCCAGAGGGGAACAATTCTAGCGACGATTAGGCCAGACGACGACGACGGCGTGCGCCCGTAAGCGCGCGCTCTTCTATCTTTCGGCTCTGCGCTTCGAGGATTACAGGGAGGGAAAACGTCGCGTGAATTCTCCCGCGCCTCATCCTGCTTCGTATACGCATTCTCGTGTTGCATATACGCTTGGAAGTCGCGTGGATTGATTTGATGAGCCCGTGCGCCCGGAACTCGCGTCGATTGATTTGATGAGGGAGTTCATTCGAGCTATCAAAGAGTTATTCTAGATTTTTTTGGAGGTTTCGCTTTTTTCGTTGGATTTCGTTGAAGCGATAGATTGTACAGCGAGATTCTTTTTTTTTTTATTTTTCATAGATCGAACAGAATTTAGTATAGGCGATTACAGTTACAATTGAAAAATAAAAATAAAATCCGAGATGTACATGTCGCAAAGTTAGACTTTTAAAGTGACGCAAGCCAGGAAATCTCGAAAGCCTGCGCGTTTTTTTCTCTTTCTTCCTCGCAATCTCGCTACATCTGATAAACTTCGCCTTCCTCCCCCACCGCCGCCCAAGTAAATTTGGCCTAGCACAATTTAAACGTCGTTAAAAAACTCGACGCTCTTACATAATTTTTTCGTGTATTAATGATGAATTTATCATCTTGACTTATGCAACTCTCTCTCGATCTAAAATTGCACTTTGTCAAAAGATAAATCGGTAGACAACGGATAACGAGAGAGAGAAAAAACGCGGCGATGTTATTGTTGCGCGCGTCAAAGAATAATTTATTTGCTTGATTATGCTCGATTGTTCGCCGGGCCAGTCGTTATTACGACCGACGATCCGTATTAGTTGAAAAAAATTCAAAACGAAATGCAGAGAGCTATTGCGTGAATTTTAATCGCAATAGCTTTGCATTTCGTTTTTATGCTTAATATTCCAAACATTGAAACCAAAAAAAAAAGCTCCCCGATCCAAATTCCATCGATAATTGCTCCATAAAGGTATTATAGACTGCCACATTCATTGCCAAGTCTATATACCAAGGAGAAAAAGCTCGTTGCCTGGGTGTCCGATGAGAAAAACACAGTAGCGTTAGCGGGACGCGCGCTGCGGAGCAGCAATCGATAATCCAACCGCGAGCGCGCCCAGATAGAGAAGCCCGTGTATACATCGCGTGCTCGTAAGGACATGGAGCTCTTCCAAGCGCTGAGCCTCTTTCGCCGACGAAAATTCGAGGAGTGCGCGACAGCCTGTACCGAACTTTTGCGCAAAAGTCCTCTAGACCAGGTGATAGAGAGAGAGAGAGAGAGAGAGAGAGAGAGAGAACATAATCTCTATATCTTTTATATAGCTGTGTAAAATGTATATCTAAAAATTGGTGAATTATATAGACGGTATGGCTGCTGAAGATGCGAGCGCTGACGCTCCAGGTCTACGTGGACGACATCGAGGGCGAGGAGGAGGGCATAGCCGAGAGCCTCCTCGACAACGACACGATCGCGGCGATGCCGAGGCCCGGGACGTCCCTCAAGAATCCAGGCGTGCCCAGCACCGGCCAGGGATTCCGCCCTAGAACCCAGACGGGTTATTCATTATTACATACACAGTGTTACCCGTTAACCTAATGGCATATCGAAATAAAATGCGCGCGTGTGTTAAAGGGAGACCGGTTACGGGGGTGGTGCGACCGGCGACCCAATCGGCCCTCGACACTTCCCAGGGCGTGGAGAAAACGTTGAGGACGCCGAGGACAGCGACGGCTCGGCCGATCACCGCTACCAGCGGCAGAAGCGTCAGGTAATCGATTCACGCGCGTATTATTGCGTGTATATCACTATATCTCGCGAAACTGTGTGAATTTCAGACTCGGCACGGCGTCGATGCTGACCGAGCCAGGCGGCCCGTTCATTCAACTCTCCCGGCTCAACATATCAAAGTACGCCAATCAGCCCGGCATCGCTAAGCCGCTGTTCGAGTACATCTACTATCACGAGAACGATCCCCGATACGTAAGACTCCTATTCTAGATTCCAAGAAAGGAGATTTGGAATAATTGTTTTGTTCACAGGCTCTGGATCTGGCGGTGCAAGCGACCCAGGCCTGTCAGTACAAGGACTGGTGGTGGAAGGTCCAGTTGGGCAAGTGTTATTACGTGCTCGGACTAACTCGCGACGCCGAGCAGCAGTTCCGCTCAGCCCTCCGCGACTGCAAGACCATTGAAACGGTGCTGAGGCTCGTTAGGGTTTACATCAAGCTCGATCAGCCACTCGCTGCTCTTGAGCACTGCAAAAAGGGCCTCGAATACTTTCCCAACGATGTGCGTTTCTCTCTTATTTATCTCTCGTTTCGTCTACGATTGCATATTGTTTTGTTGGCGCAGGTGTCGATACTGACCGAGATGGCCAGGATATTCGAGGGTATGAACAACGTTACCATGTCGGTCAAGTACTACAAAATGATTGTGCACGAGGACGCTTCCCACATCGAGGGCATCGCGACCATTGGACTGCACAACTTTTACAACGATCAGCCGGAAATAGCGCTGAGATATTACAGGTACTACAGAGAAAGAACAGGTTTGCTCGGTTTTTAGAAATTCACATTTTTTTTATTGAATTTTTCAATTGTCTTAAATGTATACTTAATGTTTATATAATACGCAGAACAAATATTGAAAAAGTAAATGACTGGGTTTTCTTTTCTTTTTTTTTTCTGCATACGCAGAAGGTTACTACAAATGGGCGTCTACAATGCCGAATTGTTCAACAACTTGGGACTTTGCTGTTTTTACGCCCAGCAGTACGACTTTACGATCTCGTGCTTCGAAAGGGCCTTGAGTTTGGCCACCGACGAAAGCATTGCCGATGTTTGGTACAATATTTCACACATAGCTATAGTAAGAACAAATTTTTTCTCTTCGCTACTACAATAATTTCGTATGCTCAAGTGTTTTTATTTTTCATTGAAAATTTTAATTTTATCTTAGTGCTTAGGAGATTTAATAATGGCATCAGATTGTTTAAAATTGGCTATTAAGGCGGACAGCAGACACGCTTCGGCTTACAACAATCTCGCCGTTCTCGAAATCAAAAGTGGCAATACCAGCATAGCACGTACGTATTTTCACGCGGCGGCCAACATTGCTCACTACATGTACGAGCCACATTACAACAGTTCCTTCTTGGCGTTTAATGTAAGAATTGATTACTTATTTTTTTCTTTCACTTGCCAGCTTCACCTGTTTCACCTTAACTACCGTTTATTTTAGATAGGAGACTTACAGACTAGTTACATATCAGTACAAAAAGCTTTAAATGCTTACCCCGGACATCGCGATAGCAAAGAACTTTTCACAAAATTACAAAAGTATTTTACATATTTGTAAAGGAAACAAATTTTTGTAAATAAAACTTTTTTATAGACATTTATTACAGACCTTTCTTTATCGCCGTTCTTAAGTGTTAATATGTACAGATTGTTAAAGGCAAGTGTATTTTTACATGTATGATTGCAATACAGTACATACTTATTTTTATTTAATTCGATCTTTAGTTAAAACGAAGAAAAAAAGAGGGAAAAACAAGAAAAAATACTAAAAAAAATTTATACATAAAAGTATAAAAAGTAAACTGTTATCACATTCTTATGGAAATTCTCATTCTACATAAACCATTCATACAGATACAATCAAGTTCACTGAGGAGACCACGTAGTACCCACTTACTTGTACACCAGATGAGTTTTAATAAAATGCATATGGATCTACTTTTATCATTCAATAAAAATTGTAATACGTTGATGTATGTTTATCCAGTTTATCTTTACAATTTTGTGCTAAATCGTTGTATAAAGTTATTGCTTTACTTTTCTTTATGTAGTATGAGATATAACTAACCATGATATTACAAAGTAAAACAAAAATATGGGATAAACAGCTAAAGATTTTCTTCCTGGTGGTTGACTATCTCCAAGGAATGCCATTGACGCTAGAATTTAAAGTAACATAGATTTTTATTATAAATATTTTTACTGGTCTTAAATGTTATTTTATTAAAATATAAGTTACCATAAGTTGCCCATGCAAATCCAATCATAGTTATAATAAATCTTAATGTAAATAGGAAAAGTGTTTGATCCGCAAGTAATATTATTCTACATATAATTAATGCCATAGCTGTGGGCAATAAACAATATCCAAGAACACACACACTTTGGAAGAAAGATCTGCAAATTAATTAAATTATAATATTTATCCTGTGTTTATTTTTTATTAATCTTTCATAATATACTTACATATTTCCACCTAGAAGTTTACTATTTAGTGTAACTACCATTGAACCAATCCAAACAATCACAAATACTTCTGCAAATTCTGGACCACCATCATTAGAATCATTTGCTGTATCGGAAGAACCTTGTAAGATCCTAAAATAATATTAATCATTAAAAAACTGTAAAAAATTTAACTGTAACTTTCGAAAACTCTTACATTGCCATAAATGTGCAAAGCACTAGTGGTCCCCACAGATCCCCTGAAAAATGAAAACATTAATATTTCAACTTCTTGGAAATTTCAACAGTAATTTGAAAAACATACATTCTTTCAATAAACTTTTCTTTTCCTTAGGGTATAAAACATGGTAAAACTTTCTCCCAACTGCTCTCATGTCCCTGAGCTGCAAATAAATTTTTATTAAGTAACTGTTTTTTGTACAGGTTATGATTGGACATGATGTAAACTGAGTAAAAAATGAGTCATACAATGGTATCTCTTATGGGTTCGTCAAGGGTACTGAAATCTGGCTCTCCAAGATTAGCTTGATTTCTCATATTTGGACCAACAGTCATGTCCCCCTGTACATATTGGGGATCGACTGTAGCCATTCCATCGTCAAACATCTGCAATAAAGATTCACACCCATAACCACAATGATTTCAAGCTTCAGAGAAAAACGTATTTTTAAAGACCAGTATACGTACATCAAATCGTGCTTCGTTCATAGCCATGGTTGTTTACAGCCTATACAATCTCTCAAACGTTGCACAATCTTGTTAATCAATCGCTAATCGCGCAGGGAGGCAAAAAGAAAGGAGATGATCAGCCTAGAAGAAGCACAGTTCTACGTTACAGCCGTGCTTCTCAGCTAGTTCTCATGTCCAATAGGGCTCCTGGGCACCGTCAGCCACATGATGCATGGCTCGAAACTCCTTCAGCCGGACAACTCCTCAAATTCCGCAGCTAGAGCCTTCCACCTGGATAACCTGCTCCGTTCCACCTGACCACCTGTCAAAAGCTCAAGCCGCTACACTGTATAACATCGACGTATGTATATATGTGTGTGGCGCTAAGCAGAAAGAGAAAGTGTGCGTGAGCAAGAGAGAGCGAGTGACGTAGACGTCGGGCGTGAACTTGCCCACGCGAGTTTCAGAGTTCCGGAGCAAAAAGGCCTGACGACTGTGTCGACGCTGGAACCGCGTCCACGTATTACTTATTGTCAGTGCGACTTCCTCGTCGGCGACGATAACTAGAACAACACGACGCGAGCGAGAGATTAGAGTCACTGCAGAAGAATCAGTTATCCGCGACTCGTAGATGGCACGAAGATCGGGAAATGGCCGTGTGATGTGGTGGTGGTAAAAGAGCGCCGCTGGGGCGGCAGTATCAGGGAAGCCGGCGCGCGCGCGAACAAGTGGCTCTTGGACACGCCGAGAGAGAGACATGGCTACGGATGCCCATGTGGCGGGGCTGAACCGGCTCTTTTTACTCTTGGCCTGCCTCGCGCTCGTCCTGCCGATTATCGCCGAGGAACATCGCGAGGCTCAGGGGGAAAATGAGCTCGAGGTTTCGGAGCCACCGCCGCGGTTCCCCGATGCACCGCCGCCAGCACCGCCGGCGGATTGTGTCGAGACACGCGCGCTCGGAGAGCAGCAGCCAATCGCCGGCGAGGGAACGAGCGAGGTCGTGGACGAGGCCGGTGATTTCAAGCACGTCAACAAAATCATGTGTATCCTTTGATAATAACTTTCTTTGGAAATTTACTTTTGTATATTTATACTACTCGGTATTGTTTATTTTGCCACGTCGATTCGCACTGTTTACAGTGCTTATACTGAATAGTTATAAAATAACATTTAGACTGTTTAATTGATTACTTGTTTTTGGAAGAATTGAAAATAGATAAATTTAAAGATTTCTAAAAAATAACTTACAGTTTGTGGAATAGTTGTGAAAGTAAACAAAATCTACTTTTCGTGGAACAGTTAAATATTCAGTACGGTTATTATGAGCCAATATAAAAGAGCCGATAAGAAGTTTTGATATAATATACTAATGGTTAACGAAAAGAGAATTAGTCACGCCAGAAATAAAAGTCTATATTTCAAAACTGGTTTTCTAGCATTTAACTATAAAACCCCTCGAAGCATTAACTTCATTTGTCAACTTCGCTCGATTCCGTAAAAGATTTTTCGAAAGTCATTAAAAATGTATTTGGGTAAATCGCGTCGTGTTTCGATACGAAAAATAATAAAAATAAATTTCTTAACGAGCAACTTTACAGTCAAGACGCTCTACGAGCTGCGTAGAAAAGCTCACAAGGATATTATGCAGAGGCTGGTGAAAATGGGCAAGTATGAGCTGCAGTACAAGGCGATTGATGAACTCTCCGAAAAAATGTTCTTCCTAATCGCGATGCACAAGATTAAATTGGAAAATTTGACGCAAATTGCTTCTGATGATAATGCAGTAACGAACACTACGAGTACCGATATTATGGAAGGTAAAATAAAGAGAAACTGACGCTTTTGATTTTACTTTTAATTCGAACGAAAATTTACAAATTATTCAAATTTCCATCAGCAATGTCCGGGATACTGGAAAACGTGGCTTTATTCAGCGATATAGTCTATCGTTTGCCGGACATGACCCGGCGGCTTTTGAAAACACGGCAAAAATGGAACAGCACCATACACTGGGCTTACGATTATGCCAATAAATCGAGAAAACTGCTCGACAAGCCATCAACGAAGATTATTTATTTAGCTGCGCAGGAATTGAATATAGTTGAGCGAAGTAAAAAATACGTCAATCCTTATAGTCAGAAACCCAAGTCAAAGGATCAACCAAAGAAGGAGAAAAAAGAGAAACGAAAGAAGGAGCCGAAGATTACCAAAGTGGAATTGTGATTTTTTTGCATTACTGTGTGCCAATGATTTTCTTTTTTTTTATTATTATCTTTATAAGTTTGTTTAATTAATAAATGTTATTTTTCGTACATACAGCAAGTATTTTTTCATTTTCAGAAATAACTATAATTATAACTCCAATTTTGTTGAAATATAAAGTAAATTTAAAATCACTCGAAATAGAAAGAAAAATTAATTTCAAAGATTCAATAGGGCAAGTACCTCTAGATTTTTAAAAGCTCACTCTTATCCACACGAAAAAATACGCTTACAAGTGCGGGTTACAGAGCCCGAGATCGGTCGACTGTGTACCGACCCTCTCATCCCTCCAGCATTCCAAGCCGGTCAATCCCCAAAATCCGGTACCAAACAGGCGAGTTAAAAAACAACGAGTCAGCTATGCACACCAGCCCAGCAGGAGGATCGGCATCGATAAGACCCCAAAGCAAGAAAAAAAAAAAAGGTAGGGGGGAAAGAAAACAAGGACCGGGTATAGCCGACTCTTTGGGGGGGGAGTTCGGTGGAGTATAAGCAGCAGACGCAAGTGACTTATGCAGGAGCCGAGAGAGCCCAACCAAGGAGTCGGGTCGGGGGGCTTTGAGAAAGTGGTCAGCCAATGGGCGTCTCTGAGTGTCGGTACGTGGGCCCCTTCTCGGCCGGCGCGCAGTAGCGGAGGAAGCCAGCAGCGTTACGGAGTAGCATCGCGCAGAGAGAAAGAGCAGCAGGCCCGCACCGCACGAGCTAGAGAGTATCACCTGGGTGCAGAGAGAGCAGTGCCACTTGGCAGAGCAGCGAGCATTGGATATCCTCGGAAGCGCCTATCGCAAAGGACACATCGCGAGGACAGTGTTGGTGCGCTCCAGCCGGCAGCAGCTGCGAGTGTCCAGGCCGATCCCAGGCCCCCCCCCCTCCCGCAGCGACATGCTCTTCAAGCTCCTCGGCCTCGTCGCCGGACTTGCCATCCTCTCCGGTAAGCTTCAGCCTCGCTCATCTCTTAAATCAATCAGCCTCCCCAGTCTCTCCTGTAAGCACACGCGCATATACCGATCGCAGAGAGAACAGGTGTAGCAGCGGTATAGCCAGCCGAGAGCATTTCTCCCAAAGTGTTCTCCGCGTGAAAGTGCGTCGCCGCCGCCGCCGCGCGATACTGCTGCTTCTGTACTCCTGCTCCAGGCTGTGTCCCGTAGAAGACGAGCGCCCCGTTTTCCCCCCTATCGTCAAAGCTTTAATCATCCTAGACATTAACGCGATGACAATTTTTCAACACCCCCTGACTTTTATCGCTCGTCGTCCTAAAGGAAGCATACAAGTCCCCCGGTGGCTACTTTCCTCGGTCTTGCGCGCGATAGAGCCTTTGGGGATTCGTCTATCGAGACACGCATGGACTACTTTGCAACTATATATATACAAGCTCAATATCACGCGCCGCGTAGCAGCAGCAGCAGCTGCACACCGCACCTTCACTTTCCCACTTTTAACTGTTACAATTTGATTTAGCGCCAACTGCAGACACGCGCGCGCGCGCCCGCGTTCGCACATACGCACCTATACTATGTCCCGTACACACGCTCGCGTTACATATACACATAGTACATAAAAGCCGATCGGTCCGTTATTTTTTTATTATCATTATATCCTTCTTTCTCTCCGCGTCGAGTCAAGCTTTTGCTCGTGTGTATATAGTACAGCGACGACCGAATTCTGCGCATATAATTTTACGCAGATTATACGTCGCGTATTTATCCGTACGTATATTCACGGGCAACAAAAAATTTGGCGCTGCGTGTATATGGGTTTCCTCGCGCCGGCCCGCGCGGGAACTCGTCCGCGCCTGTGTATACACTATAACGGGGAAGTTACATAGTTCCGGCCTTTTGCGGAGAACAAATAAAGAAAGTTGTAATCATATTTGTGGCAGACTCTGCTCGCGCGCGTTCAATTCACTTTTGCACCGGGGGGCCTCTCCCCCCCCCCCTTCTCGCGGGCTAGCGCGAGAAACTTTCTTTTATTCCCTTGCGAGCAGCAGCAGCAGCAGCACGCCCCTATATACGTATATACACATTGTACATTTTCTAGAAATGCGACATATTATAATGCGTCGTTATTTTTGGTATACGCTCGAGTATAGAGAGGACGCGTTCAATTAGCTGCCTAAAGAAGCGTATTACTTTCTTGATTCCAGTCTTTGCCTGGAGAATCTATTATTACTTTCACTTGTTCGACACACCGGCAGGCACCTCTCCGCCTCTTTCTCTACAGCCCGAGCGAGAGACTCGTTAATTCAAATTTTTTCGACCAAGCCCGTTTGAGGATGAGATAAGCCCCCCCCCCCTTCCTTTTCCCGGGATTTAAAATGTCCGTATACAAAAGGCCCCGGAGCTGTTTTCGAAACAAAATTATAAAAATGCCCTATTACACATGCAAATTTCATCACGGCCTACACACACTCGGCGCCTTCATCTTTTTTTTCTTCTTTTTTTTTTCAAATTTATTTTTCTCGATCAAATTTCTCATACCGGTTCTCTACTGATAGCACCTTTAACGGGCAACAAACGCAATACCGCGGACATAATTACGGTGAAATGTTTGTGCGCCGATGAAAATTACACGTAACAGTCGCTCTCTCGCTGTAATAAAAATAAACGCGCCACGCTCGGGATATATAAGACAGACAGAGAAAGAGAGGGAGAGAGAGAAGAAGAGAAAAAAAACGCAAGACTCGGGGGTCCAATTTAAAATTATTACAAGGTCGGTGAATTGATTTTCTTTATTCAGCGACTTAATCGACAAGCGACCACTTTTATATACGCGTGCGAGAGTCCGATATATTTTTATGCAGGATATGCGAAAAAAAGGTAAAAAAAATTAACGACACACACAAGCCCGAAGCATCGGTCATAATTTCAAAGTTAACATATTGCAACATTATTCGAAAAATATTACGAGACGGCACACGGACACACGCGCGCGACCGCGGAAACTGATGTAAAGTTTAACAAAGTTTTCTCAAGTTTCTAAGTAATAAACAAGACAAATTGTGGAATGCCACCTTTAAATTAGTGTAATCAAGATTCTTTCGGCACTATTTATTCTTGTCTTATGACACTAATTTCTTCCCCGTAATTCCTGGTATAAATTAGATTTACGCGAGTTATGCTAATAAAATACCTGGTAAACGGTTAAAAGATAGAAAAAAAAGAGAGGAAAAAGAAAAAGAAAGGAGAGAGAGAGAGAGAGAGAGGAGAGAAAAAATGCCTATTACGAATAAGTACGTTCCTCCGAATCGGCAAGTAATAACTCGAAGGGAAAGTTTCTTCTTGACACTTCTGAATGCAATTATAAAAGTATGTAGAGGGGAATAAATTAGATAGGACGAGGCAAAAATATCTCGCAAGGCTCCTCCGTCGTTTGTGCCGCCGATAAATTATTCACACGCGCCCCGAGTGGAAAATAGAAAAAAAAACTAAGTAATCGAGTCACTTACGTTGCGCGCACAGAAACGCTGTTACCGCGAATAAAAAAAGTTCGAAATAATGTTCAATTATCGTTACAGACGATCCTCCTCCCCCCCCCCCGTCCCGCTTCGCACGTGCAAGACTCTAGACCGTTAATTATTGTTTGAAATTTCTCGTGTGCATACACAGACACCCAAAGAGAGAGAGAGAGAGACGTGGAATCCTTGCGCTTTCTCGCTAAAGCCTCGGAATTTCTCTCTAACGGCGCGCCGAGACTCTGTCATCGTTTGACTAATTTTCTAAAAGCCCCCCCCCCTCCCTCTTCCCACTGCCTCTCTCTCCGTCCATTCGATAGCTCGTTGCCCGGTGAAAATGATCAGTTTATAAAGCGACATATATGGCTTTTTGATTTATTTTATGTGTGCATATATTTCAGTCAACGGACAAAGCAATAGAAATCAGCAGGAGCAGAAGAAGGATGAGGAGTTCAGGTGTCCCGAAGATCAAGGAAACGGTAACTTTGCCGATCCCGCGACCTGCAAACGATTTTATCAGGTATGTGAGCGCTAAGTGATTTCTCTTTGCTATATACCCAACAGTCTCTCTCTCTCCCTCTATCTTACTTTGCATTTCGACGCTGCTTAGAAACCTAGTCACCTATATATTATCTAGACTCCAATAAATTATGCTCTGCAAGTTTTCGATCGAGAGGGAGAGAGCAAAATGATTTCGCGCATGTCTGCGTTTATGTAAGCAAAACTTGTGTTTGTTTGTGTGTGTGTGCGTGTGAAAAAGGTGAGAAACAAAAAACTAAAAATTCTATTTTGCGTGCAGTGCGTCGACAACTATCCGTACATAAGCCGATGTCCATCGGGCCTGTACTTCGACGACATCAGCAAATTCTGCACCTTCAAGAACGAAGCGAGATGCGGTCCGATCGCAGCGAGTACGTATACACACACCCGTTATCCCACAATAAAAATCTACAACATAAATCACCTCGAGAGATGAACCGAAATAAACCCGACTAATCGGTGAAACCCCCTGCTCCGAAACAGCCTCGGCGCCGGTAACCGAGCCGCCAACCGATCTCGCCGAGCGCTGCGACACATCGGAATGCCAGCTTCCCTATTGTTTCTGCTCGCGCGACGGCACGATCATCCCAGGCGGCCTGAAGCCTCAGGAGGTATGCCTCTAATCGAGAACAACTAAAGCGTCTCTCGCAAATAGATTTATGCGATTCGCGAGAACACGCTATTCTAACTCCCCTCCCCCCCCCCCCTTGCCTATTGTTTCCTCAGACGCCGCAAATGATAATCCTGACGTTCGACGGCGCCATCAACCACAACAACTTCGATCATTATCAGAAGATCTTCAATTCGGATCGGCGCAATCCGAATAATTGCCCGCTGAAGGGTACGTTCTTCATCTCGCACGAGTACTGCAACTACAACATGCTGCAGAGCCTCGCGCACGATGGTCATGAAATTGCTACCGAAACTATTTCGTAAGTATATGCACGCGAATGCGCGCGCCTCTTTCTATTATACTGTTATTTGAGTTATGCCGATTTAATAATGCCCGTTAGCCGGCTATTAGGTAATTACGCGTGTATACGTATAAATGTAGCCCGCCGACAACGTTTCCAACACACCTCTAACGTCTGATTAGCTTAATTTTATTATCTTGGATGGCTTGTTTGGAAATTAAGTGGACGCGCGGCAATGTTTGCAATGAAATATTTGGAAAAGAGAAAAAAACAACAACGCTTTTTCGTCAGCCTGTGAAATTTGGAATTTACTAAGTTTTACTTTAAAAAATTTAATGTAAAAACAATTATCGAAAGGTCAATTACGAGGAAAAAAATCATGCTTAATTTGCAGGCTGCAGAAGGGTCTGGAGGACAAGAGCTACGACGACTGGGTCAGCGAAATGATCGGCATGCGGGAGATCCTCAAGCACTTCAGCAACATATCGACCAGCGAGATTGTCGGTATGCGCGCACCTTATCTAAAGCCAGGCCGCAACACCCAGTACAAGGTAATGGAAGATTTCGGCTACATCTACGACAGCAGCATCGGCGTCTCGCCGACCAAAATACCCATCTGGCCTTACACCCTCGATTACAAAATACCGCACGAGTGCAAAGCCGGCACCTGCCCTACCAAGTCCTTCCCAGGTAAATATACGCGAGTTCCTGCGAATCAGACGATAAACCAATGGATTTTAATATTTTTTAACGATAACCAGGTGTTTGGGAATTGCCGCTTAACGCTCACTACGTCGAGGACTACGAAGGCGGACACTGCCCGTATCTGGACCAGTGCGTCCTCCACAGCCACGACGCCGAGGACGTCTTCCAGTGGCTGCAGGAAGATTTCAGCCGCTCCTACGATCAAAATCGCGCTCCTTACATGATGCCCTTCCACACCAACTGGTTTCAGATCAAAGAGCTCGAGCTTGGTCTCGCCAAATTCCTCGACTGGGCAACTTCCCTGTGAGTTGCGCTGGATACTTTTCGTTATGTTTATTTGTTTGTTTTCAACGAGTTTTATTTTCCGTTCCTTTTTTCCTTGTAGTCCTGATGTTTATTTCGTTACTGCTACCCAAGCCTTGACTTGGATGACGGATCCAAAGCCGATTAGCGCGTTGCACAATTACGAGGGTTGGTCTTGCAAGAATAAGGAGAACCTGCCGGAACCGCCTTGCAACAATGCTAATAAGTGTGCGCTTGATTTCAAACCGGCCGATGCTAATTTTACAACTACAAGGTATTACAGTGCAAATGTTTATTTATAAGCCTGCAAATTATTTTGAATATGGATGCTTATGTATACGCACTTTGATTTGTTTCAGGTATATGGAAACTTGTAGGGAATGTCCAAACAAATATCCTTGGTTGGGTGATTCCAAAGGCACTGGTCACCCAAATGATAATTACAGCATTGAGAGAGTAACAAAAGCTTTGTCCACCTCGACATAATAAGAAAAAAAGACAAGCTCGATTCCAAGAATCGAATAGAAGAAAATCTCTTCCTGATCAAAGGTTACTGAGTCTTGAATGTTATCCAAGACAAAAAGTTAAGACTTGTGAAATTGAGTTATGAATGTTTTATTAAAGTAGAATTGTACTGTTTTTGGTTGAGTAATACGAGAGGTGAATTTTGGACATTAGATACAGAATCATGAGTAAAATCAAACAACAATATTTTGTTAGAAAATTGATGCGTGAATTGTACTTATTATGAATGTGTGTTGACCTTATTATGTTGTTAAAGGTGTACAGTCAAAATTTAAAGAATGACAAATCAAAACGAACAAAAATTTTTATATAAAAAAAAAAGTAAACAGTAGTTTTTTTTTATTTTTATACTTTGTATAAAAGACTTATAAAAAAATTTTGCGGCTTCAAATGATAATTATGTTGTATATATACATTGATTTAACTTATCACTTAAACAATGTCAATAAATAATAATAAGTACTATAATTCCAAAAGATCAGGATGTTTTTTAAATTCTTCGTGGATTCTCTTCTCGATTATCGGCAAAGTGAGATTGTCAACGTTCATATTGAAACTCACGTAAATTGGCTTGCCGGTTTTTTTCGATAACCTAGACGCAATGTTGCTCGACAACTCGTCGGCTATGGCTCCCATTATTTTCGTCGTTACGATCGGCTTTTTATCGTTGCTCTCCATAGCAAAAGCCAAGGCCAAATCGTTCATGCACTGCTCGTTGTAATCGCCAATCCACAAGTACAAACTTTTTTCCATTTTTATAATTTGACAATGAATTCTAACCTCATTGAGACTATCGTGAAAGCTGTGAAACTGAAAGCTGCACGGCAGAAGCGCCGGCTCCGCAATCACCTCCGCCGCCGACATGGTCAACTGGATTTTCTAAACTGAGCTTCGAAGAAAAATTAATGCGATTATTGGGTTTGCACTTTTATTCCGAGACAATGATCGCGCGAAAATTCATACTTACTGTACCGAGAACTGGTGAGCGAAACACTGATTTGACGAGGCGCTCAAACAGTGCGCTGCTTTACCGAACGAGCTTGCGGAGAAAAAAAAATAAAAATTCGTGAGATTACGTTGCGACTATGTGTTGTGAATGTGAATATATAGAAATGAAGAAGAAGCGACAGTGCTATTCTTATTTCTTGCGTTCCGCTTACGTGACGCGGCACATTATTTGAGCATAAGTATACAAATACATCATGCTATTATGTTTCAGCGCAAACGAGTGACATATCTTTGTAAACTTTTTTAAGTTTTTTCATCTCTTTTAATGTATCGTTTAGTTAGCATAATAAAAACTAAATTTTATCTTTTATTTTTATGTAGGTATCAGGACCAAATTAGGCAAGAGTAGATGAAAACCAACGCAAAAGGAAAAAAAGTAATTGTAATAAAAGCAGACAGGTTTTGGAATGCGAAATTTCTGCGCTTCCTCGGCGAAGGCGCTGCTGAGTGCGGTTTAAAATTTAAATGCGCTCGAGTTCAAACCGAAGTAGATCTCTTCTTTTCGCTTGTAATCCAAACTGGTCTCATATTACATCGAATTTCTGTAAAAATTTCCCATCCGACGGTCTTTTAGTTTTTAGTCAAGCAAAATTCGACCAAAACATACTGCCGTTTTCAAAATGTCAATCGTTTAATTAAAGGACATAAGCTCGCACGAAGCGAGCCGCAGTTTGTTTTGGCGAACAAGTGAAAACATTCGACAATAATATCGATAGCAAAAGTAAAGGTCAGGAGCACGACCTTAGCGTGGTAGCGAGGAGAGAACAAAAGTAGCAAGATCAGCGTTTGTAAACGCTGGAGCTGCATTTGCAACAATTGTACGTATATGCCCCGGACAACTTTGTAGATGGGCATCGACGGGGAGCTCACTCCTCGTGTGGGCACAAGCATATCGGACGTTTGCTCCGGAATTCCTTTCTCTTTCTCGGTAAATATTCCTACGCGCGCCGGTACCGTATACCTCCGGCAGCCAGCCGGCCCACGTTTATACGCGGACTGCGGCAAAAGGTGCGGGCCAAGAGAGAGAGAGAGAGAGAGAGAGAGAGAAAGAGAGAGAGAGAGAGAGAGCGCGACGTGGAGGAAAAGAGGAGGAGGCAGGGGGCGGGGGAGAGAGAGCAACGGTGGCGTCCTCTCGAGCTGCGCGGGCTGCTGGTGCGCTCTCTGCACGGAGTCGGCCCTCTTTCGCTTTCTCTCTTCCCTTCTGTAACAACGTCTTCGTTGTAGCCCCGTACAAGCTATTCGTCTCTCTCTTTCTCCGTAGCCGCTGCCCGCCTGCGCTCTGCTGTGCGAGAGAGAGTGCTCTTCGAGAGGAGCCTGCTCTGCTGCTGCTGCTGCTGCTGCTCTGCTTGGAAGAGGCGCATGCGCGCGCGCGGACTCCTCGAGAGAGCTCTTCTGGTTAGAGTATCCATTTTGATCACATGTGAGTAGAGCGAGCTGTTCTGCCTTTTCGCCGGATAACCGAGTAAGCCTCGTCCTTTTCTTCGCCGAGCCGGCCCGGACTAGCCGAAGCAGCCCCCGCGTCCCGCCTCCTAGTGCCCGCACCTCCGTCCCGGCTTCGACGAACTATACCGTGAGTGAGAGCGAGAGGGAGAGAGAGTGAATGAGACCGAGAGAAAGCCGCTTGGCTACAGGCGGCTCTCTACCTGTGTGTGCCTGCTGGTCCGAAGTAAGCGCCGGCGTGCCGGTAAATCATCGCCAGGAGCAGGAGGAGGTGTCGCGGGCGCCGGTGCCTTAGCCACGTCTCTCGGCGCGCGCGCCGCGGTACCGTTCGTCGGAGAGTCTCTCGCGGAGCACAGAGAGAGCGTACACGCGCGCACACGGACGGTGAGCGCGAGCTGCTGCTGCTGCTGGCTGTGTGCGTGCGCGCTGCTGCTGCTGCTGCGAGGGAGCTGCCGCGAGGAGGAGGGAGCACGCCGCCGCCGTGCATAGTGCGCCCGAATTGTTTGGTTAGCTCGCTGCGTGCTCGCGCGCGCCTCGACCTTTCCGCCGCCCGATCTCGTCCCAGCCGCCTCGCCGCTCCTCCTCGGCATCGCCTCAGCGACACCCCCGGCTCTCGGTAATTACCAGCGGCATGCTCCCCCGGACGCCCGGACGGGCCGCTCTCGCGCCGACTAACCCCGAGCGAGCCAGCGGCCTCGTGAATTTTGCAAGTTGGCCACTCGCGCTTTTCCCTAGCGTGCAGCCTGCCACATGGTCACTTGCTTCTCCTCGTGCGACTCGCGTCACTCCCGCTCCGCCGGCAGATTTTGGCACCCGAGCCTGCGCTACGCACTTTTCGCACCTCCGATTCCTCCTCCTGCCACGTTTTTCCTCGGTTTAACGATAAATCTCCGATTTTACCGAGCAGCATCTTGTTGCCCTCCTCGGCCCAGGGGGCTGGATTTTTTCCAAAATTTTTGCTCGTTGCTATGTCCAAAAATATCTAGAATTATTGTCGTTAGTAATGTAGTTGTTTAGCTGTGAGATTTAATCTGAATCTTATTGTTCAGATACAGTGCTCGGAGCTAACCTAGCTCCAGTCTCATGTACCTGCGTAACTAATCATTTTTCCTTTTTTTCTTTTAATAGAATAACCAAAATCAAAAATGGCAGACATCGAAGATACTCACTTTGAGACTGGAGACTCTGGAGCTTCAGTTACATATCCTATGCAGTGTTCTGCACTGCGTAAGAACGGTTTTGTTATGTTGAAGTCCAGACCATGCAAGATTGTTGAGATGTCTACTTCTAAGACTGGAAAGCATGGTCACGCCAAGGTTCACCTTGTCGGTATTGACATATTTTCTTCCAAGAAATATGAAGATATCTGTCCTTCCACACACAACATGGATGTACCATTTGTAAAGAGAGAGGATTATCAGGTATATTAATTATTTAATTTATCTTAAGTTACTCTGAAAGGTATTTGTTATACTAAATCGTGCTTTAATTTATGACTTAGCTAACAGACATATCTGATGATGGATACCTATGTTTGATGGCTGACAATGGAGATCTACGTGAAGATCTTAAAATCCCAGATGGAGAATTGGGACAACAACTTCGCGCTGATTACGACGCTGGCAAAGAACTACTTGTAAATATTGCATGATTAATCCAATTAAATTTCTCTCCTGTGTTACTAATGTCATTGAATTTTTTATTTTTCTTATTTTCACAGTGCACGGTGCTAAAGGCCTGCAACGAGGAGGTTGTAATTGCTATCAAAACCAACACTGCCCTCGATAAATAATTGTGTTCAATATGAACAGTACACCAACCTCAATACCTGCTTAGCCAATCGACACCTTATCATTGGTAAAATAAAGAAAAAGAGTCAAATGTTTCAACCAACAGTAACTTGACAACGGAGTAAAAGCATCTTTTTATCAAAGTAATACCTATTTACTTTCTTAATATAATCTGAAAAGAAAACAAAAAAAACCATAAAGTTACAAGTTTCTAAGCATTGTAAGTGGGGACTGGGGTTGAGAAAAAAGTGTGCATCCCAGTTTTAAAAACCACACATTTATACACTTACACATATACACTTACACATAAACACACACATACGTTGTTTGTTATACAAGAGATATGGCGACGACTTCTCATCGAAGGGTTGAAAGAAAATAAAAAAATTGGAGAAAGCCTTTACACAACCATCTTTTTTTCTTTTTGTTAATTTCATGTTAATAAATTTAAGACAAAGTATTGTTGGCTACAGTGACAAATTTATAATTTATTATTACATGTATTAAGGTAACAGATGCTTATGACTAATTCAGACCAAGAATAATTGTGTCGACTGCCGAGCGGAACAATTTTTTTGAAAAAAAAAAAAAAAAAAAAAAGAAAATGAAGTACACGTTTCTAATTGAGACGGTGGATCGTTTTGTTCTGTAAATTACTTTTGCAATGATCAAAGTAAGCTTGCAATCGAACAGCAAGGTCTTGCCCTCGAATCATTAGCACCTGTAATAAGTAACACGAATTTTTTTAATGAACTTTCTAATAAAATGACTCATTGCTATAAATAATAAAAAAAAATCGTCTTAGTGATTTATGTTAACATAATCAGCAATATTATGCATAACATTATCTACCAACAAGGATGATGTGCATTAATCAGAATTTATGGAAAAAAAAGAAAAAATATAAATATATATATATCACAGAACTTTAAATTATAACACCATTGTAAAATGATGCTAATAAGTAAATTTTCTTAAAACTTGAGAAAAAAAATAAAAATCAATTGTCTAAGTATGCCCTAATGATTGATCCTTTGACCTACTTTTCACGGGTGATAGAGTTTGAAGAGTATGTGCAAAAAAAATTAATTTAGTCTTACTTGTATAATAGCTACTAGAACGTTTTGAAAAATCTTGAAAGTGGAGGTATTAATAATAGTAGCTTATTTGATGTGTCAAAATTTATTTTATAATTTTATAATGTTTGAAAGTTATCTAGTTGAACATATTGTTGCACAAAGTTGTTAATTTCAACCATAAACACTATTAAATGATTTAAAAACAAAATACTGTTTATAGTTTAATTTTTGTATCAATAAAAAATCTAGAGAATGAATTGATTCTATTTTTTGATTAAATGTTAGTGTAGCAAATAATATTTTTTGAAATTATGTTAATTTAATGAGAAAGAAAAGGTAAAATATGAGGGAAATTACTTTATAAAATACCTTATACACCTCTAAGCACTGTAAACCAACTTTTCAAAAATGTCTTGCAATTAGAAAATTTGATGAAAAAATTGTTCCGACAAACAGTCTGATGAATTTTCATAATAAATAAAGTTGAAAAAAAAATTATGAAATAATGACATTTTTATTTAAAAATGAATGTCTGTAAGTCAAACTTATATCAAGTGATGAGTGGAAAAGAATTGTTTATTTTCTACTAAATAGACTCAAAATGTACATATAAACTACTCAGTAATTCAAAGCTTTAAATTTGTTTTTTACCCAAGAAATCATGAAATTTAATTTTGATAATCACAACATAATGTAAATGGTGTCTCAGACTTTATAAATTAAATGTGTAATGTGAAGATATACGCGATTATGGAAATAACAACGTTTGTACTAAGCGTGTGCTTTATTAAACGGACATGGTATGTTTAACGTGAGTAATTTGGTTCGCGATGAAAATAAATAAAATTGTATGAGATGCCAGTGGTATTGCACAAGATCGACATGTGAGAGCGCATTGCTGCGGACAAAAAAAAAGTGTATTTCTTTAAACACCGAAACAAAAAAAAAAGAAGAAGGAAGAATGATTGCTCAAACTAATAAACTAATAATGTTGCCGATAGCCGGCAACGCTACTACTTTTTCTTATTTCGACAACTAAAATGGAACAATTTACAAAAGTGATTGTGGTGCTACCTCGCTTGTCGAGTATGTCTCTAGTTCTGATACTTCTTATTACGTGACGAATTGATGGATCAATAGTAATGAAGTACGTTTCGATAAAAATAAAAAGGCTTTGTACTATCTACTACATTCGAAAGATCACCTTAAGAACATTATAAATGAAGGAAAAAAAACGAGTTTTAAAGATGTAACGCGTTTTTAATACTTTTGAGAATTTAGAAAGAAAATTACGTATGCAGTGATTATGCTTTTCTAATTAAATATATTTTTCTGCTAAATATATTATCAGCTTAAAAGTAATAGATTGAGTATGGACTTCTTGATAAGGAATTGTTAGGATTTAACAGCTCAAGTCGAAGCAATTTTAGCGTCGTAAGAACTTGCACATCGTCGTGTCTCAGAGAACGTAAATTAATGTCAATTGTGATAGTTCCCGAGAGTGTAAGTTATATAGTGAAGAAATAATCAGTCTATGTAACTCGGCTCGATTCCGTTCTCTGTAAACTGAAAATTTTTGTTAATCAAAGGAGCAACGATTTTACGTTTAAATTGAGGAGTAGGTGGCACCAACGATCTTACCTACATAAAATGTAAATGTAGGATGCATTTGAATGTTTAAATAATAATATTTAATAAATGATTATTGATATTGAACATTGGAGCGCTGAATTTTTGGTTTCTTTTTGAAAAAAAATCAAAGCAATCGCACCATCGGGAGTAGGTTGACAAAGGTGTGATTTCTTGAAATATTTTCAATATTTACGATGCATGTAACAATTATTAGTATTTTTCAAGAATGGTAATGAAACGAAAAATATAATCGCGATATATTTAAAGAAAAAAAAACGAAAAAAGGAGATTCAAAATTTTAAATGATTAACCAATGCAAATTAGTTATTGAGAGCGAATTTGTATATAAAGATAAGCTATAGTTCAGATACAATTATTCTAACTTTATTTACGATTGACTCCATTACAGTGGATACTGCTCAGATCAGATAACATTTTTGTTGTCATGAAATAGATTCTCTCTGGTAAGGCACATAAACGAATAAAAAAAACTGCGAGAATCTTAAAGTTTAAAAATTTTATTGTGCATTATATTTGAAATCAAGTACTAATAATTTACTAATCACGCCTTGATAACTCGTTTCGTTTCATGATTATCTTTATCAGTTGAAATAAAACTTACATTAATGAGTTTAAAAAATTTTATCTAAAAATTAATTTATGGTTTAAAAAACATTACCAATCTACATCCTGAGAAAAATGTATACTTAAAATCGTATATCAGCTTTTTCTTAGGCTGTACGTTTTTAATACAGTTGTGTTAGATATTTATCAAATAGAGTTTAAAATATTACAAGTTTCAAAAACCAACAAATATTTTCGCATAAATATATCTAAAAGCTTTTCTTTACACAAGTATTCCTTAATTGTTTAATAAAAATCAAAATAAAAATATATTTTAAGTTTGTAAATGCGTAAAAGTTTCAAAGTAACTGTCCTTGTGGCAATATTGTACTTTGAACATTTTTGTAATTCAGTATATCAATAAGAAAATTAAAATAAAGCAAGGGATTTTATGGAAAGAAGCATTATTTGTTTACTCTATAAAAAAAAAGAAAAAGAAAAAGAAACATGATTCAACATGTCATTTGCAAAAACAGACCAAAACTCCTCATTGGAATTTTGTAACAAAATGCGTTTTATTAGTAGAAATACATCGGCAACTACTTTTCGACCATTTGAGTCGAATTCAGTACTTGCACTTGTATTTTTCAAGAAATTACCGATGATTGAGCACCTCCAGTCGCTCAACAATAAACTCCATATCTCCTTATCTCTAGACGTAATAACAAAGTTTAGCGATTTAATGTGCAAGACGCAAGTCGTATTCGATTCGTATTCATCTCTTTTTTTCTAATCACAATCGTAATCAAAGTTTTCTTGCTCTTCTTGAGATCAATTGTTTGCATTTCGCCTCTGTAATGCCGCCGCTAAATCCTGTCTTAGGGCAGCTTGCTGCCTCTGATCAGCCAAAGGTTGAACTGACCTCAAGCCATTGACAATATCTTTGGTCTTGCCAAAGTAAATTTCATTGAGCGTGTTTCTTATTTTATTTTCCATGTCTTCCACCAAGCGGCCTATATTTGCGATATGCGGAGATGTATCATTTACAAGTGCATCTTGTTCAACCTAAAATAAAAGAGTTACTAATTACGATTTTTGGAATTTAAAGAAAAGATAATTATTCAAAGTAAAGTAGAATACATACCTGTCTAGTCAAGCTGCCACCAAGATTCATTGTGCCTGAGCCATGTTTGTTAGTTTGCAACCACAGCATAGCAGTAGATGTAAGTTTATAATGCGCATATTTGCTTATGGGTTTTGGCTGTACTTCAACAACGTGTATAGAGTCCCAACATCCCTTAATTTTCTTGGATCCATCCCCTGCCTTTTTAATTAATATAACTCCTGCAAAACCATGATCCAAGTCCCACAAATATACAGAAGACACTCCACCTTCAAAATACAGTTCACGATATTGATCAAATGCATGATTGGCATCAATTTCCAATTTTCTTAGCCTCTCTGAGGGCATTGACCCATCTTCCAATGGTGGATCATACGTATTACTCCAGGGAGATCTGTATAACATGAAACAATTAGTCTAGCTAAAAAGATCAATAAAAATCAACAAGTTGACTATGAGTAACTCATACCTGTAAGAATCACCATCTCTGTTATAATCACAGAGAAGATAATCTTTGCCGCTCTCCTTATCCTTGGCTATTTTTAAAGGCTGATCAACAGACGAGAGTAAATCTTCGCACAGCGAGGGAACTAGATCAATGAGATCACTAAGATTCTTCTCAATCTGCTGAGGTGGCAGTCTTCGCATTAGGTCTAATGCACAGTCCATTTGCTGGTCCGACTGTAAGGAAAAAGAGGGTAAAACCGGCATTACGTATAAGGCCATAAGTGACAAAAATAACCCCAACATCCAGCTGCCGTATTATTGTTATTATCGTTGTTATTATTATTGCAAGTAAAGGTGAGCGCCATTTTGACAGTTCGCCGCAACTAGGTTAAGTACCGGAGTGTGTTCGTATTATTCTTTTTTTTTTCTCGTCGGGTAGAAAATAAGCGAGCGCCGAGGTCCAGTAGCTCGCGAATTCGGATGCGCGTGCACTACGTGGTCGAGGCGCAATGGGAGTCGCGAGAGCAAGATTAGAGAAGAGTGAGCGCGAGAGAGAAAGAGAGCCGTTATCTGGAAAAGGCGAGGAGCGGAGTCTTACCATGACGGCGTCGATCGTCGTCAGGCGACGAGATCCGCTGGGAGGCGTTTAAGGCAAGCCCCGGCGTTGCGGAGCTGCAGGGCAGGCTCCCTGTGTGTTGGGCTGCTCTGTTGATCCGGAGCGGCTGTATCACTTGCTGCTCGGCCCGGTCGAAGCGTGCGCTTGATCCATAGGTGATTCACCGATAAATATGAACATTTAAAGGGTGTGTCGGAGCAGGCGGCGATTGGCAACTGCAGGCGCGCGAGAGTAAGAGAGAGCGGAGCGGAGAGAGCGGCGGGGCCCCCGACGGCGGCGGCGCGCGGCGCAGAGAGAGAGAGAGAGAGATAGAGACCGAGACAGCTAGAGAGCAGCAGCGCCGGCAACGGCCGCGACGATACGGCCTACTCGCCAAGTTCCTTCCTCTTTCCTTTTCCTTCTCGGCGGCCTATTCGCGTCTCTTGTGCTCTTCTCTCGCCAACGCAGAGACCCCCGACCAATCGCGTCATCACAGATATATGGATATCCTAGTGCGACCGAGAGAGACGGAGCTTGCAGCCGTCTCGCTCTCGAATTTTTCCTTGTCCTCCTCGCACCCACCCTTGCTCTTCGCCGCTTTCCGAGGCCCCAGCTCATATTAACGGTTTCCACAAATAAACTAGCCGGATGAATATGAAAGACGCCGCTATCTACGCAAAACGGTTATTCAGCTATATAAACAAGGCACAGTTACTTAATTACTGGAGCAGCTGAATGGATTCCAAAAATCTACGCTCGAAGTGGGGCTTTCGGAAAAATTCCAAAAAATCGGAGTTTTTTTTGGAATCTGAAAGTGACCCATGCTTTTACGCAGCAACGCGATACAATTGTTGTTTTCATCCTGGAACAATATATGTTTACGTTGACCAGAAGAAATAAGTAGGAAGAAACTTGTTTTGTTTTTGGTGAGTTGGTCGCTTATGTTTAAAAGGACCGACTATGCGTGACGTCATTGGGGTTTTGCCCTAGATAAGCCAAATAACACGAGAGTATTAAAATAAGTATGTTATAATTTCGCAAACTGCCAATCGTGGATTTAAACTCGCTGTTGGACGATTTAGTCATTATTCAGTCCTTCGCGTAGCTGAAACTCTCTCGGTAATCGAAATAATAATATGAAACGCGATATCGTAAATCCAATCTAAAATTTATTTTAATAATCAAACGAGAAATTTCAAGGCAACATGCGATCCTGTTTTTTTATTTCTTATCGGTGAATGTACTTATAAACTATATCTTATCTATTTGAGCTATCCTCGATGTACAAAAGTCAACAGCCAGGCTCTTAGTGTTGAGCTGCTGTAAAAATCACAATCTGACCTTTTTTTTTTTAAGCAACTCAAAATATACATGTCGATCGATCGAAAAAAAAGTACAAAGAAATTCGAAGAAAACGAAGAACAAAGTTTCGCTGGAAGGTGTCGAGGCATTCGCACACGATGATAAGTGTATTGGGTTCGAATATTGGCGCAGCGGCGGACGGAGAGAGTAAAACCGCGGCACTTGCGCACTTGCGACATATTCCATATTCGGGGGAGTTTCTAGGTTCGCGCGCGGCGGTCACCCACACGCGAATTCCAAGAAGCCGGCATACACGTGTACTACAATTATAAGTGTATACATACATGTATGTATACATATCCGTACATTGTGCCACGCTTGAACTCCGGCCAGAGAGACAAGTGTGGCGCTGCGATGAGCACTGGTGTCACGCGCACACATACATTCATGTATTCCCGAACGGAAAAGAAATAGGGCTGTAATGATGCCCACGCATGGGCCCTGCTCACTAAGCCAGGGGCCCCATTACAGCCCTATTTCTTTTCCGTTCCCAACAGCAAAGTCAGCTGTGTATAAAGAATCAGCTTATGGATGTTTTTTAAATAACTGTTAGATTTGCGGCCTCAGTTTGTTCAAAAATTTTTTTACGGATGTTTAACTAGCAAGATGTTTTTCTGATTATATTTAATAGAAGATAAGGTTGAGTACGTAGGGCATAATTTTCGCATGAAAAAAAATCCCATATGATTAACATGGCGAATATGACAAATATTTAGGTTTTTCCACACTTGTGACATACCACACCTGTGACATTTGACGTTTAAAGTGTTCTCATTCTGCACGCAATAAATTTAAAAATATTTCCGCTCGAATTCAATCAAAATACATCAAAAAGTATTGGTAAGTCGATGTAGGAGAACACGTGAGAGCTATAAAGAGAAACGACTACCTACAATAGCAACAGCAAGCTCACGGCCGTCATATTTTTTCAGAGAGAGAATCGCTGAGAGGGAGTGTTGTTTTTGGTGGCGAACAGAGGCTGCAGTGTGGCGGATCCTACTGTCCCTACGACCCTCTATCTTGATATCTTGGAAAGACGTGATCAACAATTGGAAAAACTTCATGAACAAAATCATAAACATGCAGACGCGGCCAACGCCGTAACGCTGCGCAAAATTTCCTTCGGCACTATAAAAGCCTGAAGAGGCCGACAATCCAAGTCGACGAAACGTCGCTTGACAAATCAAAAAATTGTGTTTTGATTTGCAATACCCTGGCCCCATAGGATCAACATAAGAATTAACTACCGTTTTTCACTATAATCTCCATTAAATATTATACCGATTGAACTAACAGTATTTAAAGAAAAATTTGCTTTAATTGGAGTTGTAGAGTTCATTCTACCTACCAAAAGCATTATTTTTACATTCAGCAAGTACAAATATTTACTATTTAAATAAAAACATTGTAAGGTACATCAAAGACTTAAGAACTGTATATAATAGAATAAAAACAAACCAATTTATAAATGAATATGCATCTCTTTATTGTTTTAGAATAAATTATATATATAACTAAAATACACACGGCTCTTAAGGTATACAGTCATAAAAAGACATTAAATAGTTTATGCACTTATTGTATTTTTGTTTTTTTAAAAACTTATATTCACACGGAATTTCATCGTCAGCCAAAAATTTAGCAGTATGAATTTTATCAGAAATGTATGAATAAATTATAGAAATATTTGAAGCAAAATTTTCAAACAGTGGTGTATACCATACATAAAATGCACCATCAGATGGTTTTATGTCATTACAAAGGTAATTTATTAAGGATTCTATAAAAGAATTATCTTTATGATTAGCCTTTAAATGTTCAATTGTCAATTCATTTACTTTTACATGTTTATCATAACCACAAAGCTTGATAACTCTTTCATCACCTTCAAATGATTTATAGAATTTTTCAGGAAGTTCACTTAACAAAATTAGTTTTTTTAAGAACTTTACATCCTCATGAGTTGATTCCATTAGTATATACAGCCATTTTTGCCTTCTTATGTCTTTACTTCTAGGTATACCATTTAATTTAAGAGTTAGTGTTTGATCTTCCTTAAAACCGTAACACCATAGCCTCTCGTATTCTTCTATGTCGCATCTTACCACCTCTGCTCTTTTCAACTCATTATACTTCGTGTTAACAGTATTCTGTAACAATCAAAATAAGCAAAAAATTAAATCTTAAGGGGTCCGGATAATATTAAAAATCAAAATTAAAGTTTCAATGCAACTTTATTTCTATAGGTACCAACACAATATTTTATGAAATAATGATTGTTGATTTTATTTGAATTTTAAGCCTATAGTTAGACCTCTTAATGTTAAGAATTGTATTCGGAGCAATTATTTTTAAGCTGAAAAATCCTTTGCCGTAGAATCCCAAATTATTTTGATGTTAAAAAATTTTGTTTGATGGCTCAAAAGATTCTTGAAAGGGACCTCACATTGGAATAAACGGAGCAGATTTGGGATAAAGCAGTTAAAAAAAATTGTAGGTTAGGTTTTACATATTTTTTTACAATTTTAAAAAATTTTTTAATTAATTTTGACATTAAACCTAACTTACAATTTTTTTTAACATCTCAAATCTGCTACGTTTATTTTAAGGTGAACCCTTTTAAGAATTTTTTGAGCCGTCGAACAAAACTTTGTATCGTCAAAATAATTTGGGATCCTACAGCAATGGATTTTTCATCTCAAATACTTTCTCCGGATACAATTCTTAACATTAAGAGGTCTAACTGAGCTTAAAATTCAAATAAAATTAACAACCATTATTTTATAAAATATTGTGTTATAGTACCTTTAGAAATAAAAAAGTTGCATTGAATTTTTAATTTTGTATTTAAATAGTATCCGGCTTTCTTAAGGGTATGCCTTATATCGGCACAGGTATCTTTTTTACCGACTACCTAATTTTCAATAATAACATAATAACTAGAGGTTGAAAACACATAAGTCGACCTTCCCCACTATCGCTGCATCACAAAGAATGTGTAGGTCTTTCGTTTGTTGCAATCGGCGTAGAACTGAAAGAGAATACTGTAAAATACGATTTTGAGAAAATGTTGAGATAATGACGTTGGTTACCATTCTCATCTGAAATCGTATTTTACAGTATTCT
>JAPYYQ010001550.1:0-44100 GCA_030522585.1 Anagyrus pseudococci
AAGAACCAATAGTCGCGACGGAAACTATGTAAGAGCCAATCAGATAGCCGGAAAAGAGGCTTCACTGAGACCTCATGACTTTTTTTAGATAGGAAAACAAAAATTGTCAATTTAAAAAAGTTAATAATAAAACGCAAAATTGATTTCAATTCGTAATTATTTTCATATTTTTATCAAATATAAATTTTTTAACTCAAAATTTAATGGTCGTTTGTATGTAAAACAGAATTTTATATTGGTTTCTAATGACACTTTATTATAAACATTTATAATTCAATAAAGTATAAGCGATTCATCATATCTATTTTCACAAATAAAATTAATTAAAAGAAAATCAATTTTTATTTCAAACCAGGCGGCAAGTTAGAATCACGCCATCTGGAAAAGTACGATTCTCTTTCGCTTGTTTCCACTCTACAATTTTTGTACACATCGACAAGAGAACACCAACGCGGCAAACGGAAATCGACTTTCTCGGCCATTTGCACTGTATCCGTAGGAGTGGTAGGGTCGTTGGTCGCTGATATTGGAAAGCCAATAAGTAAGTTATTAAATTGTTTAATTTTTTAGTTAGTAGTAATTTATCAGTTATTTAAATGAGTTTATTAAAGTTTTTCCTTTTTACGGCTAAAAAAATATTGAATATACTACATCGATATCTTGTAAAGTCGAACGAATCGACCGACCACGTGTTTAAGATTTTTGTACAATTGGTTGGAATTATTGGTTCTTTTTCTTCGTAAATGTATTTTATTAAACTGTTTTAACGTTAGACCTTACAGGATGTAATTGTTTTCTAAATTTTTTTATGAATTTTGATACAAAACAAGATTCCTCAAGCATGCTAACTTTTTGAGGTTAACTTAATGTTATTAGGTTATAAAATTCTCGATTCCTAATATTTTTTCAAAATTTATAGACTCCATTTTGAAATTAATAATATTCATTACGTTTAACATGCCTTATTGTCTGGGCAAGGAATGTCTGTGTCATTGCAGATCGTTTCTAATCATTAAGGCTAAATTAATTTCTGTGTTAATCCTTCAATGAAAATACTTATTCATTTGATTTCAAATCAGAAAACATTATATTATAATTAAATACACAATGAATTGTATGGAACTGTGCAATAGTATTATTAAATGTATAATTTTGTTATATTTTAGCGCGACCATGGTTAACGGACGTATCCCATCAGTCTTTTCAAAGACTTATGTTACTCCAAGGAGGCCTTATGAGAAGGCACGTTTAGATCAAGAATTACGGATCATTGGTGAATATGGTCTCCGTAACAAGCGTGAAGTATGGAGAGTCAAGTACACTCTTGCCAAAATCCGTAAAGCTGCTCGAGAACTTCTTACTTTAGAAGAGAAAGAGCCCAAGCGTCTTTTTGAAGGTAAAATCATAATTTATAATTATGCTTGCAATAAATATTTCTAAAAGATTTTTTAGTTTAATATATTAATTATAAAATGATGATAATATTTATAATTTCTGACACCTCTTGTCTGAATAAATTTTGATATGAGACATTTTTATCTGAAAATTTTTCTTCAAAACAAAGTTTTAGTACATTTACTATTCTTTTGAGTTATTAAATATTTTTTTTACTTTTAGGTAATGCTCTTCTGAGAAGATTGGTGCGAATTGGTGTGCTTGACGAAAGCCGCATGAAGCTCGATTACGTTTTGGGTTTGAAAATCGAAGATTTCTTGGAAAGACGTCTTCAAACTCAAGTTTTCAAACTTGGATTGGCCAAGTCTATCCATCACGCTCGTGTTCTCATTCGTCAGAGACACATCCGGTTTGTAAATTTTAATAAACGTTATTTACATGCCTTATTGTCTGGGCAAGGAATGTCTGTGTCATTGCAGATCGTTTCTAATCATTAAGGCTATATTAATTTCTGTGTTAATCATCGAATGAATACTATTATTCATTCGACTTCAAATCAGAATACAAAATTTTATACAAAAAAAAAACTAATAGTAAATCAAAAATAAGTAGAAACCAAAAATGACAATTCATGTCAATTTTTAGTCATGTCCCTGATTGACGTCTCAGTTGCACCTGCAGAGGAAGTTACATGACTACATAATTGAAAGATGTTAAATTCATTGAATTTATTTCATACAGGCCACTTATGTGTTAAACTTTGTTTAACACTTAATGTCTGATATATGCATTGGAATGTTGATTCATGCATTTTTTAATCGGTACAATTATTTAAATAATTTATCACTTTTTTCTTGTTAAAAGTAGCATTTTAATTTTTTTATCAACACTTAATTCCTTAACAGAATCTAAAAAGATTCAAATTATTTATTACAAAAATTGTTTTTACAGTGTTCGCAAGCAAGTTGTGAATATTCCATCATTCATTGTCCGATTGGACTCGCAGAAGCACATTGACTTCTCACTGAAATCGCCGTTCGGTGGTGGCCGTCCTGGTCGCGTAAAGAGGAGGAACCTGCGCAAGGAAGCTGGTGGCACCGTAGCCGAAGAAGAAGAAGATTAACTTATGCGTTAATATAGGGGATAAGAAACCCGAATAAAAAAAATGCAAAATTTTTAAATCTCGACTTTTTATTCAAGCGACCACTCATACTTCAATTTTTTTTTTTATTTTAGTCTCAATCGAAAAAAAAAACAAGAAATATTAAAACAAACTATAACCGAAAACTAGCTATTTATGCAAGAAAAACATCCTGTAATAATAAGTCCATCAAGTTTAAATAGAAAATACGATCAATTTCACCGCGTCGCATACATCATCGAAAATCACAAGGATCTCAGCAAGACAAGATATCCAGTGCACTAATCTTCTCCCCGGAACGTTATCACGCGCTAGCACACCGTAAGCTCTGGAAGGCAGTGTTTACCGACACGCAAGATCGGGCCTCGGTAAACTACGAAAGAGCAGCAACAGCAGCCGGTATGGATCATGAATTAAAGATGAGCCCCTCGCCGCGGGACACTTGACCAACTTATTGCGGCGATGTTCTCCAGCTCTTGCTTACACACCGACCTCTCTCTCTGCTCTTTGCGGGCATCTTGAAAATATTTGTCTCGGAATAATAATGGAGCGCGCGGTCCGTTGGATAATATTCGCGTGCGCGGGGCCAGAGCTTGCTTTCGTAGGAGAAGCTGTTATTGTGCGCGGGTTATAAGCCAAGATTTATCGATATTGCTCAACTTGTGAATTCAGAATTGCCCCCTGGTATTTCGAATGCCGCCGCGTTTAATTAAGTATCGCCGTACGAATTCAACGCCGGGGAATATTTTGTCATTCGAGCGCCATGTACACACGCGGCGTTCGTTATTTATTCGTCATTAGAACGATTTCACGAATTTTTCGAAGAAGAGCTATTCTCGGCGTAAACACAAGTATTCCTTTACTGATTTTTACACAAGCACGCGCCTCAAAGAATCTACCGACAAAAATTCTCGTTTTTTTTTTCTCCCAAAAACAGCCGGTAAACAGCCAAGCTTGGTAAATCGATCCAATACAATCGAACGATCGATCTGAAAGTACGAATCCGCGAAAGGCTATAAATACATAAATTTCCTATCCGGATGAATTTCCTAGCGGGATTACTATAAATTTTGCCGAGTTGCATAGGACTGGCCGTAATATCGTTACATAAAAGCAGGAATATAGCACTGGCAAAAGGAGTAATGTAGGGGGCAAAGAGAGAAGTGTCTGCGGGGCCAGGGAGAGAACAGCGTAAGAGCGCGGACGAGGAGGCGAGAGGGAAATTTGTGTGTGTGTGTGTGTGAGTGTACGTGTTGGGATAATGGATAGGCCGCAGTCATTAGAAAGTCGAGTCGATGCGGTCGTTCGATCGAGCGCCTAGCTCTCTGCATTGCTGGCCGCAGCCCCCGAGAGCACTCGCGCGCGTTGGAGAGTTATCCGCCGTAGGGACACGCTTGCGTAATGCTCTGCTATTTTTTTTAGGATGGGAAATGAAAAAAACAACACCGGGGTAGATGTCTGTATAAATCTTACGAGCTGCGGCGAAGGCTGATTAATCATAGACGCGATTTCCCTCGGTTGTATATTTCGAAAAGTCGGGTGTATTATATGTGTGGAAAAAAAAGGCGAACCAGCGCGACGAAGAGACGCACGGCTATAAGGTCGGAAGGCGATCGGTAGCAATGCGACTTCGAGGGCTTCGCTCTCTCTCTCTCTCTCTCTCTCTTATCCCTTATTTTCTATTTCCACTTCTCCGGACGGAGTTAGCCCCTCCTCCATTAGACGGGGCTTCGAGGGCTTGTTCTTATGGTTATTGGGCACGCTTTAATGGGCTTAACTGGAAAGGTCGATCGATAAACTGACCGAATTCGCTTGGCAAGAGTGAGAGAGGTATAGATACGTAATTTGGTATAGCTCTTTGAACATTTCTACATACAACCGCATCGTTTTATCCTGCGTAATACTATACTTTTTATATAAACCGTCGTTTACGAAAAGTCATTGAAACTTTCAGGATCATTTGTCAATACGTGCCAATATTCTCGCGCCCGGCCGGCTTTTTTAAAGCCGCTCGATAAAAATCAACGCCGGCGCCGCAAACGAGTCCCAATATCTTATCCCCGCGAGATATTGCTAAAAGATCGCAAACTCGTAAAAATAAGCCGCATTCCGTTATGAAAAGCCAAAAAAAAAAAAGAAAAAAAAAAGATCCAATAATTCCAAGTCAACCTACGCTTCGGACGATGGTAACGCGGGAGCGCGAATTTCCCCGCGATGCGGAGACTTATTAAACGTCAAGTGTCAAAGGCTTTCAATAAATTCAATTCGATCGGCGCAAGAAGCTCGTAATCCAATACACGCGAAAATACTCTCTCTTTCTCTTTCTCCACTTCCACTATTCATCACGTCCATTGAAAGCCATTAAAAAAGGGAGAGAGAGAGAGAGAAAAACGACCTTCCTGTACCCTTAAAGATTATATTTATCATTATTTATTGCAGGGGAGCCGTCACGGAGTCTGCAGAGCCAACGGGCTCAAAAGTTCGAGATAGAGAGAGAGAGAGAGAGAGAGAGAGAAATAAAAACGAGAGAGTCGGCAATTGCCGTATATAGAGGGAGCCGAGTAGGAAAGAGAAAGAGCAAGAGAGAGAGAGAGTTATTACGAATGCAGGAGCGTTTTCAGAGCGAGTCTCGTTTCCGGATTTTTTTCCTCCCGATTCTCCCCCACCGTCGTCGTCGGCCACAAAGTCGCGCCGCTAAAGGACCATAGATCCACTACTGAATGAAGTCAATGGCTCGACCCTGGCTGCCGAGGAGGGTATTGGCGGGAAGGGTGAGGTGGACGATTTGGCGCGCTATACCGCTAAAGAATATATATATATACAGACATAAACGGTCAATGGTGCGCTATGAAAGAAGCCAGCGGCTGAGAATCGCGTTTTCAATGAACTCCCTCCTCCCGCGCTCCTTTTTATTTCTACAACCTTCCCACTAGCCCTCCCTCCCCCTTTCGTAGGTCTTATAACGCGCGCAGAGACGCGCCGAGATTGCTCCTCTCTACCGATCCGCGTAGTATCGGGAGCTTTTGCGCGCGCGCTCCTCCACAAAAATTCCGTCCAGCCCTCGCCCCCCCGTCGTGGCCCTCTGTCTCTTCCAGCAGGCGCGCGAGTACCGGGGGGGGGGATAATTAAAAGCCACGGGCGCGCTAATGAGAGAAAAGTGAGCCTGCTATAATCCAGCTGCCGGGGATAAAGTAGGAGGGGCAATTTATATATACGCCAGTGCCTCTTTCTCCGATATACAGCCGGCCGAGCGGTGGAATCCAGTCGACCTTCGCATTCTGCCCGGGGCAGCGCGCCCGGGAAATGTGTCGCGCGGTGAGAGAGAGAGAGAGAGAGGTACGCAGGCCGCTGTTGTTGGCTCTCCTCGTATACACCACGCGGAAGGAGCGCTAATCAGAGTCCCTCGGCCTATAAGCTTATATATAGCTGGCATACATAGCTTGCGCGGTGCTAAAGTGACAAATACTCGAATTTTTTTTTTATGCGAGAGCATTGCGCAATGCTTACTAGCCGAGGAGTACCGAGGAGAATGTAGAAAATAAGATAAAAAAAAAAAAATAGGTGCGTAAAATTGGGTGGGTATTAAAGAGGCCTTCGAGGGCTCACGGCAGGACTACAGCGCTGTTCGAGAGGGGAGTACAGCGGCATGCATAATGCAGGATGATACGTATTAATAACGTGCCAACTAGCCGGGCTGATTTTCAATGGAATGCTAATACTCGCCACCCCCTCCCCGCGTGTCTCGACAGCCCCTCCTCTACAGCTTGCTCTCGAGTGTAAAGTGCGCGCCTCGAGCATACGTTATGCTCTCCCCCCAATATTACTGCTGCTCTTTCGGCGCCCTGTAAGCTTCTTCTTTCTCGAATACGCTTGGATCTCTTATTCGTCTCACCCTGCGCGACAGATAAAGCAACGGCGTTAGAGCGGGCGGATAAATTGGTCGGAGCTAAGTGTGGTTATTCGGCCAATGCGAGAGGTCCGCTTTGAAAGCCGGACGATTCGTATGTATATATTGGAGGGAATGCAAATGCAGCCTCTCTCTGACTTTGTTTGCTGTATAGTGTTTTTAAATGACGAAGCTTGCGCCAAGGGGAGAGGAGAGCTCCTTTGTAGGTCTACGTCCCCATCGTCGATGGTAATGAAATTTCAAGGTAGCGGGACTCCGTTTTCTCTCTGTGTACAGAGGCGCATTAGCTTAACTTGGTATTTTATAGACCCCCCCCCCGTACATCCTCTCTGCGACGATTCATTTTCGGTATACGAAAATAAAAGTGTTTTCTTTGAGCATCCTATAGCCACACCCAGCGAAGGTTGGCTTCAATAAAAGCTCGCGAAAATACTCAGCACTGTCAGAAAAAAAAAGTCAGAATCTACAGTCTCGAAATCGCAAAAGGAAAAGTTTCGGCCGAAACGCAGAGAAAAAGAGAACGAGAGCTGCAAAAGTATAAGGCGCAGCGGAGCTGGAGAGCCGAGAGTATAATACACTCGCGAGTACATAAGGATTCTCCATACACAGCGCGTTCGGAAGAGGCCTCGAGAGGGACGTTGGCGTGGCGGGGGCTAAAAGCGCTCCCTGGCTCATTGTTGCGGGCTCTCCCTCTCCTCGCGACTTTATCTCCCGCGGCCGTTTTTCTTCCGGCCCTCTGTGTCTCGCGCGTACAGCTATACCCTTACGACGGCCCCGTACCCATGGGGGAAGGTAGTAAAGGTATACTGCTGCTTCAATGCCAATGGAAATGACCCGGGCTACTTATTTGCCCCTCCGCGGCGTATAGAGCTTTTAGTCGAGGCCATACGCCGATGCGAGCTTTCTTTTTTTTTATAGCCTCTCTTGATATTCTTACTCTCTGACCGCCTTGACGACAGCTAAACATAGGATGGGAATCAGAGTGCGAGCGTGCGATTTAATTGCCCGGCAGACTTTTCTCTCGGAGCTTTCGGCGTGTGTACGTGGATGAAACGAACCGGACAGCTATTATAGCGTTGGATTATGCGAGGAGAGTCGGTGTAGCGTGGTTTTCTAGAGAGACGTATAGGAACAGCAAGGTACTCGCACTTAGAGGGAGAGAATAACTTAGAGGCTGTGGGGTCGAGTGGCTGCTGGAAATTCGTCGGTGCACTTGGAAAATCGCGAGCTTGCACAGCGACACTTTTCCGTGTGGGAAGACCGAACGACACTTTGGTTCGTGTCGTAGAAAAAGAAGAAGAGGCGTTTCAGGGAAATAGCTGGGGGGCTGAAATTTTCGGCGCTACAAGGCGATGTAAGGTGCCTCGCGCGAGGGGAAGCCCCGGACAAAAGACGCCAGCTAAAAGCTCGCGCAAAGAGGGAAAAGAGAGAGGGACCCTAAGGAAGCTGTATGGATGTGCGTAGAAGACTAGTGGAGAGTAGATTGCTTGGGAGAGATGCGCGAAGGGGAGAACGAGTAAGTTGTATTGTATGCATGACAAGTGAAAGTGCGTTGCGCCTGAGAATGGAAAAAAAGTGGTGTATGCGTATGGGGCTGATTGAGGTTTTCATTGAGCTGATGGAATTTTGAGTCCCGTATAGAAAAGAAGCATCGAAAGAAAACAAAGGTAGTTGGAAACGATGAACATTTATAAAGTAGTTTATTAACGAATTAAGAAATGAGACAGCGAGACAAAACGTATAATCGACTCGAAGAAAAAGCTGAAGCCACAGAGACTGGAGGAGGGACGAGGGTTGACTTGCACGTGAAACGAGAGAGAGAAAAACGGTTGCACGCTCGGCTACTCGGCCCGGCGATATCAATAGAATCCGTCGTCTTTCTCTCGGGGCTTTGTGTCCATCGAGCAATTTTGTCGAATCCAGGCCGATTTATGATGTCTCTTTTCTTACCGGCTCTCCCGCCCCCCGGTATACTCGGCACATCCCACGGCGTAATCCGCGATATGAACCCTCCAGCAGCCTCTTTCCTTGATCTTCTTCTGTGTACTTAATTTCGGCAATGACGCAGAACATTGCGGTAGCCCCGGCTACTTCTTTTCTGCCTCCAACCAGACCTTCTCGTCTTTTGCCGGAGTTATTAACCGGACGAATGGGGAGCCCTCTCCTTCGCGAGGTTCCGCCGGCTTTCTTTTTTCTTAACGAGCCTGCCCTTTTTTCCTCTACCAACTTGCCCCCACACACAATAGTCCCCCGCCCTCGCGTCTGCTTCTCGTCTAATCGAGCGCTGTATCTACTCCCGCGTGGTTTTTTTCTCTCTTCGTTCTCTTTATTGTTCCCAAAAGTAAGAAATTTAATTAAGTTAAACCCCTTCTTTATGTCGCCAACTTTTTTTTTTTGGCAATTTTTGAATAATTGCTTATAGCGAGTTGATTAATCGTCTGCCCTGAAGAAAATACAAAATTGACGAGCACACGTGTAGCCCCCCGCGGTTGGGGAATTAACAAGAGCTTAATCGAACGATCCGACTTATCATAATAATTCGGCATAAAAAGCTTAATTTGGCGAGAGTGGACATTGGGAGGGGAAAAAAGCGAGCTGAGTTTTAGCAGATCGAAGAGAGAGAAAAAAAAATAACGAACGAGGGTGAGTGACAAGAGAGAGCGGTAGCCGGTGGAGTTTTCAACGAGCTTACGTGGAGTGGGCGACAAACGCGCGACCTGATATACATCGGCACCCCGGCGGGGAGGGGGAACTCGTAAAAAAACAAGTTCGAGGGTGGCAAGGTCGCAAATTCGTCGAGGGATGGCATTGTCAAGCCAAGTGTCAAGCTCTGTAGCGCAAAAGGGGGAAAAATGCAAAGGGTCCATAGGGCAGAGCCCGATTACCGCCTCCTGCGGTGAGCTTATAGTGTAAACTGCACGCGTATAAGCTCCGCACCGCACCTCTGTTTTTGTTATTGATAATCAATGCATCGTGGTGAAGTTGATCGAAGTAGCATTAATAAGGCGATTGTGAGTCGACGTGGACTAATGCCGTTAGTCTGACGCAAGAAAACGGAAGAAATATTTGTTTTATTTTTAAACGTCCAAGGTTGGGAAAATTTTTCTGAAAACTAAAGCGCTCGTTGCAACTGCGCTTCTATAATTGTCAGTGTAATTATCGGTCGCTTGGAGAGAGTATTGCGAGCTGGACAACTCGTAATTCTCCAAACAATGCTCGCGACAATTATCGGTACAATAAACATCGAAAGAAAGGCAAAATCGTGCCTATTCCGTAAAAGTTTGCTCAGTATTTCGTTGAACTTTGAAACGGCCAGTGTAGAGACTCGTATCAAACGAACGGCAGGATCAAATTTAATAGAATTAATTCAGCCGTAATTAATTATATTCAAAAATAACCCATCAACCTAGCGAAAATGTTATCAAACGCATTTCGCAATTGGAAAACGTTTTTCCTAAAGTTCATTATTTATTATTTAAAAATCGTTGGAGCTTCAACGGCGAGCTTGAACATCGCGGGAGACAACGTAAACTATTGGCACATTTCTCCATCGGTTTGCGGAATAGCATACAACATCATCTTATCAGCTCTGAACGTCCTATTCTCTTATCATTATTTGCGACTGCTTAAAGCAACACCGCTTAAATTCGGCACGGGCTTTTTAAATTTCGTCATCATACAGTCTTATTTGGTGGAATATTGCTTCAATCAAAGTCAAATGATAGCTATTGTGAACGACTTTCATGAAGCCAGACGCGCGTTTCAGAGGCTCAATTGCAAGTTTCGCATTGGATTGAAAGAAATGAAAAGCGTAATAATAATTGTTCTCGTAATCGCATTTGGTTTCCTAAAAATATTGTACGGACTACTTTTCGGTGAATTTAATAAAACGAATTGTCTCATGAGCGCCAAAATATTTTATTTAATCATAAATATAATAAGAAGCGCTGTTGTATTGCAATACGTTGTTGTTTTGACATTGATAAAAATATTGTTCAGCATGCTCAATGTTCAGTTGAAAAATACATTATTAGAGTCCAAGCCGTCCTGGCGAATTCAGTTTCTTAAAAAACACGACCGGGAAACGAAGCTCAACGATTTGTTCGTTTTGCGCGAGCTGCACGTGCTGTTGAAGAACATGTCGCGCAAGGTGTCGAAATTTTATTCTAATTTGACGTTCCTATGTCTCGTGAGCTATTTCTTATCAAACTTCTGGGATATTTACAATATCGGATGGCATCTGATTAATAGGAGTGGGAACTTAGGAACGTATAACTTTCAAATTCGGGCTGAATCTGTAATCTCATGCGTGATTCATCTTGTCACCTTTACGAGTTTGATCGGCTCTACTATTCGAGAGGTAAGTGATGCGGTAATGTAAAATAATTCGTTTACTCAAAATTCATTTGTAATACTTTCAGAGCAAAAGAGCTGAGGATATTGTTAACAACTGCTTGAATTATCCAGTAAATTGTGATATCATACGCGAGGTAATACGACAGTAGGGGTATGATCCTTAAATTTGGATTAGTACAATCTATACTTTATTTTCAGCTGAATGTTATATTAAATTCTATGGTGCGCTACGAGGTGGAGTTTACCTCTTATGATTGCTCATTGGATTCAAATTTGATCCTTACTGTGCGTATAATACAATATTTATTTAATTTTAAAATAATTTATGACACGTGATAAATTTGTTAACGTACTCTTTACAGATCGTACAACCGATTGTCACTTATTTAGTCATCGCTTTCCAATTTCGAGATGTTCGCAAAGAACACCTAGTAATTAAGTGCTGAATTTTTGTAGCTTTATTATTCAAAACTATCCGTAAGTATATCTATTTATTTCAATACCTAAAGCGAATTCTTCGAATTTCCATTTTAATGGTACTCTAATATTACAGGTTCGAAAACAAGTATTTTTCCCAGATGCTCAAGTCACCATTAATATGCGTAGGATAAACGCCCAATTTCTTTTTTTTACACCGCTTACACAAGATCGACCTTGTGTTACGTGACCGTCCCTCTTTTGCTGTAATCCTTTTTTGTATGCCAACTGTGTGGAATGTAATGGATTGCAGATCAAGAGAAAGAATGTATGAAAATTGGGGCTTTTGACTTTCCGATTGTTTGTGCAAAGAATGGGGGAGGGGGGGAAGAATTAGAGAATGTTGAGTTTTGTATTGTGAGTGTTTTGTTTTTGTTTTAAAATTCAGTGTTTGTAATGTGAGGATAAAATGTTTTGTCCTCTAGAGCATTTGCGGATAACACTCCGAGCACAAAACGCTGTTTATTTTAGGCGACTATTCACTGCTATAGTTATCAAAGAAAAAGAAAAAAATTAGGTATCGACCTTTTTAAAATTGCGCTCTTTCGTTAAGTTTCGATCGGCTTAGGTAAACTAATAATCGATAATGCATATTTTTTATCATATTTTCCTCAGTCTTTTGAAGAGCCTTGGAGATACACGTAATAGAATTTGAAAAACGAAATTGGAAAATCAGAAAATTAGATAAGTAATTAAATCACTATTGTTCACCTTACACGGCGTTCAAATGATTTCCAAAAAGAATTTTGAACTGGGAAATTTGGCTGTGAAAATTTTGTATTATTATTTTAAATTTTTCGGAGCTTTTACAGCAAGCTTGAATGTCACTCGAGAAGACAACTCCGAAAACATCAGATATTGGCAATTTGTTCCTTCAAAATTTGGAATAGGATATAATGTAGTCTTACTAATTTCTTATCTTGTGTTTGCCATTCATGGTATCCAATATTTTTTAGTTTATAAATTTTATTTTGTCCTTGATCTTCTAATTATTTTAATGACTGTCAGTTACATGTTAGAATTTTGCTTTAATCAAGATCAAATTATAGCTATTACAAATGATTTCAATAATGCCAGAAATATGTTAACGCGATTTAACTGCAAAATTCGTTTTCAATTAAAATCAGAATCAAGCTTAATAGTAATTATATTACTTATATTACATGAATTTGTTAGCCTATCATTAAACTTATATTATGCCGAAATTCATGGTCGTCATTGGTGTGTTTGTATGACTTACATATTTCCTTTCTATGTTAAGTTAGTTAGACTAACCATTATCCTACAATATATTGTAGTTTTAACACTGATAAGAAAAATATTTATGATATTAAATGTACAGTTGAAAACTACTTTAAGAAACTCCGAACTTTCTTGTCAATCCAAGTTAGACGATCTGATTTATTTGATCGAGTTACACGTATTCATGAGAAAATTATCACGAAACGTGTCTGATTTTTACTCACGTTCGATGCTTCAATTGATTACAAGTTTCTCTGTAGAAACTTTTTTGCATTTGTATTTGATTGTATCGTACACACTGTCTGGTTCCAGTGAAAAATTTCAATATCTTTATGTTGCTCATTATCTTAAGTCTCTAGCTGTTAACACGATCGAGCTTTTTACATTTACGTACTTAGTCACTGCAACTATCAAAGAGGTATTTTTTTTTTTTTTTTTTTTTTTTTTTTTTTTTTTTTTTTTTTTTTTTTTTTTTTTTTTTTTTTTTTTTTTATTTTATTTTTTTTTTTTTTCTTTTTTTTTTTTTTTTTTAACAAAATCTCAATTCGAGCTTCAGTTGATATGGCTTACATAATTTTCAGCTGAATACTCTATTTAATTCTTTGGTTCATTCCAACGTCAGATTTTTGACCTGTAATATTCGTCCCTTAGATGAATCTTTGATTGTTTTTGTAAGTTTTTAAAAAATGTGCCCGACGACCAATACGTTAATATTTGAATAACCGTTTAACAAATCCTTCGCAGATCATAAAGCCAATTATCACTTATTTACTTATTACTTTGCAATTTAAAAGTACCGTCAATGAATATGTACCGGCAGTTTGTCAAAGATTTGAAATTCGTTAACTACTCAAAATTGTTTGTAAGTATTTATTAAGATATATAAAGATATAGGATCAACTTTTTATTCAATTTAAATTTAAATAACAATTTCGTTTTTGCAGGCTTGAATTCGCCATTTTCACGATAATGGAAGACAAAAAAAGCTCACGCGTAACAGAAAAATGTTGCACTACTTAAAACTTTTCAATGTATCTAAGTGTTTAATAAAAATATGTCGTTTTTGCTGCAAATTGTATAGAAAATATTTTGATTCGTCCCTTTTTAGTCGAATGAAAGCATATATTGTTTGAGCTTTTTATATGATAAGCTTTAAAAACTGATATTGAACTTTTTACATTATTGAAAAAAGAATTTTTTAAATATTTTTAGCAGGTATTGGTAGACTACGAGAAACCGTATTTTTCACAGTAATCGCTCGTAATTGCGTGCATGGTTTTTACTTGCCTACGATGTAAACTTGATAAATTGTCGTACTGCGCTAGGCTTGAAAAAAATTGACATGATTATCGATTTACTTATTTTTTATTTGTTTGGCTTGTTATGATAAGCCATCGACCTTGCCAGGTAAGGTAACTATTTTAAATTTTCTTTCAGCTTTCTAGAGTTGACGTTTAATGTACAACACTTAGCGCATGCTGCTGTAAAACGTTGACACATGGGATAATTTTAAAAACTTGTGCTATAATTATAAATAAACAGAGCGACGCAAAAACAACGAAAAATTCCAAATTTTGTCGATTTTACCTTAGTACATTGTTGAACTTTGAAGTAGCAAGTGAGAATATTTAACAAAAAATTGAATTGAAAAAATTCAAAGATGTTATTGAATAATACTCATACTTGGAAACTTTTTTTCGTAAAATTTTTCTTTTATTATTTTAAAATCTGCGGAGTCTTAACAGTCAGATTCAATATAACAGGAGAAAACATTAAAGATTGGCAATTTTTTCCTTCGAGTTACGGAATAGCATACAATATTATCTTATCAGTTTTTTATATTTTATTGGGCATCTACAATATTCTATATATTTATTCTTCTCAACTGTACATAGGATTAGAAATAGTATACATTTTGATTATAAATTGCTGTTTCTTGGAGTTTTGCCTCAATCAAAATAAAATTGTAAATATTTTAAGTGATTTAAAAAAAGCTTTTGACATGTTTACGCAAATCAATTGCAAAATTCGTATTGAGTTAATAGTAGGAAAAAGTTTTATAATCTTCATGATAATAATCGCTTATTGTTTTACAAATTTCTTCTACCAAATGTTCTACTTTATCATGTTCAATAGTGGAATGTGTTCGTACGTATCAACGTTTATATTTCTTCATCGTAGATTAGTGAGATGCACTGTAACATTGCAATATATTATTATGTTGAGTCTTATAAGGCTAATGTTTAGAATATTAAACCTTCAGTTTAATAAAGTATTAACGACCATTCGGTCACCTTGGAAACTGCAATTTCTTAAAAAATACGACCAGGAAACAAAGTTGAACGATTTATTTTTTTTGCTCAATTTACACGCGCTGCTGAGAAAAATATCGCGAAACGTTTCAGATTTGTATTATCGTTCGATACTCATGTGCATTATAAATAATTTCGTATGGAATTTTTTAAACGTTTATTTTCTCGGATTAAATACGTTAATTTACGGAAATGAAATTTTTCAAAAGAACAAATCTCGAAGACACATTGAATCTTTAGTGTTTGCTGCCATTGAGCTTTTTACTTTCACAAGCTTGGTCAATGCAACTATCGAAGAGGTAAAATGTATTAATACTCGGTTCAATATGTCATAATCAATACTAAATTTCGTATTGTTACCTTTAAGAGCAAAACTGCGGCAGATATTGTTAACGAGCATTTGAGCGATCCTGTTAATCGGAGCATCGTATGCAAGGTAACGCGTAAAGAACTGTTAAATTTTAAATCACATTAATATATTTTATATTTAATTTTTAGTTAGATGTCGTATTAAATTCCCTGCTGCACGATGGCATAAAATTCACCTCTTACAATTGTTCTTTAGACGAGTCTTTGATTGTCTCTGTGAGTATCAGATATATTCATGCTCTTGAATGTTCGTCTTATTTCTATAAAATTTATTAATACATATTGTTATACAGATTATGAAACCAATCATCACTTACATAGTCATTGCTTTTCAATTTCAAAATGTTACCAAAGTGTATTTCAATACGATTTGTAAAATTAATAATACCTGAATTGACCAGCACTATCCGTAAGTACCTTGTTTATACAAACGTGCATATACAGTAATATTTGAGTTTACATTATTGAATAGCACTTTGATTTTACAGGTCATTGAATATTTTCCTTTAGAGTCGTTTCGATCACTTTAAAACATCTTTCACGTGTGCGGTAAAATCCATTTGCGAGACTTGAGAAGTTGCTATTAATATGTATATTTCTGTACTAATTGTAAAAAAAATGTTACAACCTCGGTGCTTTTGCTTTTTCACTTTTACCTCCCAAGCATTCAATTCCAAACTGTCGAAAACGCCATTCACAGATATAATGGATACAGCCGAGGCTGCCTCGTGTCCTCCAGAAACAATCGCACGCTCCTCAACCGCTGAGAAAGCTCCTTACCACGCACCAAGGTAATTACACTCATATACTCACGTGACTGCATAACGAGCAATAATTGAAAATGCAAATAACGCGAATGTAACACTAACCCGCGCGTGCAACAACAACCGACTATGCTGCATAGTCAATTTTGAGAAAGGCTACTCGAAAAGCGATTAGCGCACACGGCCGCGAGGGAGTTAAAAAAAGTATGCGCGGCGTATACGAAGAGGAAAAGCCGAGGCACGATGCCGCCGCTCTGAACACACGCGCAAGAGAGGCGCCCGCGGCAAAGCCCAAGGCGGAATTCGCTTGGGCTTCGGAGAGCCGTCGATCATTCGGCCAAGTGCATCAAAGAATCATCTCGGTACGCTTCCCACGGGGGACGTGTGTACGCGCGTATCCGACGAGCGAGCACGTGCAGCATTGAGAAATCCACCCATACCCATCCCTTCCTTCCTGCGTCGATGCGGAGAGACTTGGCTCTCTCGGCAAAGAGCGCCCTGCTCTAGTTTTCGCGCGGAGAGACGCGCGTTTATATATATATATTTGGCCAAGCTGGATAGGCGTTTGCCGCAGAGGCCTACATCCTCTCTCTCTCCATCCGGCATTTTTATGAGACGCGGCTCGCCGGAAAATTGGCCCCGGCGAAATAATGTATTATGGATGCGCTGGCTTCTACCCGAACTATCTCTATACCCTAAACGTGTACATACCTATATATACCTCGCTCTCGAGGCGCAATCGTTCCCCGGTGCTTTTGGGGTCACGGGGCGCGGCTCTCGATAATCAGCATCGGCCTGTTTTTGGCCCCGGCTCCAAGAGGGCCAGTGCGCCAAATCGATTCCCCCAGATCGATCCTATAATACGGAATTTCCACTCGGCCCTCACCGCTACTTTTTGTACCTTTTTTCAGCCCTGCATCCGTCTGTATATACCCCTAGAGGCTATTTCGCCTCTGTACACTATAAGCGGCACTTTGGCCTCGGGAACAATCGATTCTCGACGGGGACTCCGACTCGGGCTGATCCTCCTGCTTCCCTTTCCCGTTCGACGTCGAGAGAATTCGGCAAACAGTAGTCAATACATCGGATTGTGACAGAGTCGCGCGGAGGGCGTTTGTGTGTAGAAGGCTGCGTCGGTCTTTGCGAAAGCCCTTGTAGTAGTTTCGCGCGCCCCGACCTTCTTCTCTCGATATATATATATATGTATTCCGTAAAGCCGGCCGCGGTACGCCGCCGGCGAGACGCCGATCGACCCTCTATCCAGCCCCGTACCCCCGCATCGGGTATGTTGAATATGAATGAGAGCAGAGCAAGACGGAATGGGCAAACGGTTTGGAGATAAGTTTCGACGCGCTGCGGTGAAATAAGTTTTCGCCAGCCGCAGCAGCACCGGCCGCGCGCGATCCTTCGACAGAGACGTCGTTTGTTGCTCGGATGGATCGCTCGGCATTCGGATAAGTGCGCCTCGCTTTGGCTTCCCTTTCTCGCTTCGACGGGCTCGTTTTGCCGCGACGATGCTAATCAATTGCCTATGCGCTTTATATTTTTCAGTAGTACTCCTTGCATAGTTTATACTTTTACACTAAAACAAACCCGATTAAGGTACTGCGTTCTGCGTATACTAAGAAATTTAGCAAACAACAACAGCATACACACACACACACTATGCAGCTTACACTTTATCGCGTGTCAAACCCGCGGCTAGCAGAATCTCCCCTGCCCCTCTGTAAACAGAGCACACGGGGAAACGTGTCCGGCACAGTCGTCCTTCTCGCTTCCGTCGTGCTCGCGACTCGCGGTCGGGCTATTCCCCCCTTCGAAAGAAAAGCAAAAAAGTGACCGCAGCAGCAGCAGCGACAACAAGCGGCCCGCCCCATTTTCCGTGCGCAGTTTATTACGGGCGACGCGCGTTTTCGCCGCGGCTTTTCGAGCGGCCCCTTTTGATTTATCTTGCGGCCTCTGGCTCTGCCGCGCCTCTAACATGGATTATGGATGATATGCCCGGAGAGTACGCTGCGGGGGCTACTCTCTACCTCCCTCTCTTCTTCTTTTTTTTTCGTGCTGCTTGCATTTTTTCGCGACGGCAAGACGCAGCGGACAGGGTAATTGAAATGAATTATTTAAGAAAAATGAATTTTCCCCCCGACCTTATACCGTCCGTCTTGATAAAGTGCCAGGCTCTCTCTTTCGGTTAAGCATGGGCCGTCGATATATAAAAATTCGAGAGATACCACGTGGCGGCTTGCGCAATCGACTTTTCGACGACTTTGGGAATTCGTAATGTATCGCCTGATTTGCTTTGGAATTTTGTCTTCTTCTTCCTCTTTTTAATGCCAGTCGACGTCAGGTGTAAAAGGCCGAAAGTGTGAACCGGCGGATGTTTTGAAAGGAACTATTGAATTAATCGACCGCAACGTCAAAGCGTGGCTATCCAAGTATACGCGTGAACCATTATATATTTACGACGGCTAGATCAACGAAAATCGTCGCGCTAACGTTTCTCCCACCCAAAGATAAATTATTCGGAATTATTAAATTTCAAGCGAGCATCAGGCTTGCTTAGAGCGTCGGTAAAGTCCCGAAAATATACCAGCCGCCATGGGAGGCTTTCTTGCACAAAGGCTTTTGACCTTCATAAATTTCCAGTCCCGAAATCGGCAAAGCCTCGCTCGCTTTCGTAGTCCGGTATGTCTCTCGAGCGCCGAAAGAATATACTCTTAGCACGTACGAAAAAGGCATTTAAATCCGACGAGGTATATAGGCAGAGGTGTAAGAGAAGAAAAAAGAAATAAAGAAGAGTACGTGTAGGTATAGAGAGGATCGTTTAGCGCCGATTGCCTTGACGATCGCAACAAGTGTCTCTATTCTCAGGTCGCGCGCGCTGGACCGATTATGGAGGCCGACGATTTCTCGCGGAGATCTCGCGGAATGCGAAGGCCGTACAAAAGACAGTAGGCTATGTGAGCAGAGGCTTCGACGGTACGGGGGAGAGAGAGGAGTATGGGAAAACGGACGCTGCGGCGATTGCGAGGGTGTGGGGAGACAGGGCCACAAATTTATGCGGGTGCCAGAGGATGGGAAAGCTCGAGAGCGAGGACAGGATTTACGGGGGAGTCAGTTTTGAGGGCATGCGGGATTTCGCTGTTTTGGCTCTCTGAGGGCGCTATTTTAATGCCGCTTCGGTTCTCTCTCTCTCTCTCGATTCTCCCTTGCGATATTAAATTTTCACTGTGTCGAGCAGCCGATATTCTCATTGACTTCTCCTTTCGTTTTCTTTTTTTTAAAAAGGAATTTAGAGAAACTCTGGGTTCATCTGTCTTGTGTCTTGGAAAAATGGAGTATATTGTAGGTCGAAAATGAAAGTGAAATGAAAATATATTTTGAATTTTTCATTTTCATGAGACAACAAATGTAGTTCAGATGAGAAAATAGTAAAATTAAAGTTTTTAGACTATAACGTAACACTTATTATTTTTATTAAGTTAATGCAATACATCGATATGTTAAATATTCAACATCTATAAGTAAAGCAATACATTCGAGTAGCGATGTTAAAAGTTTAGCAAATATGAGGAAAATAAACGTGACTCGTGTCTTGAAATTGGAAAGTAATGATTAAATAACTGATGATGGGGCTTAAAAGCTGTAAAGAATACGGTTTTGAAATGAATATTACTTGTCATGGCTTTTGTATGTGAAAAATTTCATACTTACAGTGACATACAGAGACTTATCTATAGAATAAAAATAGCAGACAAATTTTACTTTGGTATGTTGTAATGAATTGTATATGGCGTTCAACTAAAAATACGATTAAATTGTATTAATTAATGTTCTTTATTAATCGATTCTTCATTAAATTTTCACCTCGCCAATGATGTCACGATTTACAGGATCACTCAAGTACTCTTCAACAATAGCAGCTGCAACTTTGCTCTAAAAACATTCAAAACGGTGAATCAACAAAATACGCATATTTATTCATTGAATTAATCATACAAATTACCTCCTTAACAGTCCAAGCAGCCAACCACGTAAAAGCGTTAATTTCAATAGCGACAACAACAATATTCTCCGTTAGATCTCGCGTGGGGTATAAGCTGAATATTTTATTTTTCACGTGTATCATGCTCAATCCAAGAAAGTAAATATCAAAAAACTCCGATACAAAGTAACTTATGAGGCACTGAAATATTAAACGAGAATAGATGTCCGATACATCTCGCGATAATTTTCTCAGGAGCACGTGTATGTCCAGCAGGAAAAATAAATCGTTCAACTTTGATTGCTGATCGTGCTTTTGCAGCAGCTTCAGTTTCCACGATGAATTAGCCTTTGTTAATAGATTTTTAAACTGAATATTCAATATCTTATACATCGCTCTTATGACAGTCAATGCGGTAACATATTGCAATATGATAGTGCTTCTTACGAATTGCCGAAAAAAAAGGTTAAGGCTCGCTAGATTTTCGCACGTTTCAGAGCCGTGGAATATCATGCGAAATAGTAGCTTGCGAAGAAAACTTGCAGTGATGTAAATGAGTACAAAGGCACTCGTTAGAAAATTCGTTATGTCTTTGAAGGGAAAAGAAATTTTGCAGTTTAACCGTGCCAGCATCTGCCTGGCTCTCATGAAATCATTGACAACGGCCACTATTTTGTTTTGATTCAAACAGAATTCCAGTAGATAATAAATTATGACGACAACGTATAGTAAACGGGGAAAGAAGTAAATTTTTATAGTGTAAACGTATCGAAGGACGAAAAAACCAAAGAATGCATAAGTAAATGATAATATTAAATTGTATACTATTCCACATTTTGAAGGAGAAAGTTTCCAAATTTCGAGATTGTTGGAATTGCTCATTTTGGTCAAGTTTAAGCTCGCTGTCACAGCCCCGGCAGCTTTGAAGTAATAAAATAAAAATTTCACCAGAAACGCTTCCGAAATACGAATTTTTTTTAATAACTTTTTGATACAGTTAAAATGCATTATCAATTTTATTTTATTATTAATCAGATACTTTTTATAAGATCGCGAATTGTTTGAAATAATGTACAGAATCTATTTGTTCTACTTATTTGTTTCTCCAAAGTTCTATAAGGCACTGAAGAAAAATTTACTAAAACGGCTCGCTATTGATTATCCTTTCGCGTAATATTGCCTAAGCTTGAGTAAAGGGCGAATTTCTAAAAACATCAATACTTGTTTACCCAATTATTATGCTCGCTTATAACTACAGATGCGTCGTTATTTTCAAGCTTCTAAAAAGACAAAAATACGAATAATTAATAAAAATATTAAAAAATCCGTTCACGAAAAAAAAACGCATAGAAAAATGAATCATACTTATTTGCCTTGCCGGCACAAATTCGTTCCCCTGCGTATAGCGACAGAAACAAAAAAAAAATCAAAACAGTCGAATTACCATGTGCCTTCCCCACTACGCATGTTTGCTTATCGCTGGCGAGTACTTCACGTTCAGACGGCGCAGCAAATACAGAAGACTTGTGGTGGAACGAAATGGGGAAGGGGAGGGGGCGAGTCAGAGGCAATGGCAAAGAATAAAGAGAAAAGACGGGCGGAAAGGCTTGGGCAAACACGAAGCCGGAAAGACAACAATAAAGCGCTTGCTGCGAGACAGACAAGGGGAGCAAAGAAGTCGCGGGAGATTTTAGCTCTCGATTATGTTCGCATGGGACGGGAGTTCGATGGACCGAAGACAGGCTCGTGAGATGGACTAATGGGCGACGGGTTTGCTTTACTTTTGATAAAGTTCAACGTTACATTTCAAATTAGGTATAAATTTTTTTTAATTTTCTGTTGAAGACCTTCGTACCGATGTACAATTTGACAGAGTTATAAGAATCAGCTGTATGACATGGAATCCGAAAGAGTGAGTTATTCTTCCCAAGCTGACGTATCGTCGGTGTTTCTATACTTAACACTTTAACAAATGTGAGGAAAATAAGCGTGACTTGTGTCTTGAAACTGGTAAGTAATGATTAAATAACCGATGATGGGGCTCAAAATCTGTGAAAAATATGATTTAGGTATGCGGATTATTCATTACGTCTTTAAATTTTGAGAAATGCTAATACTTACGGTGAGGAGGAGCGACTTGTCAACAGAAAAAAGGTAGCAGGTAAATTTTAAATTGGAATGCAGTAAAGAATTGTATATGGCATTCAACTGAAAAGTAAGTATTAGAAACTTAATATTCAATATATGTTTATTAAATACGAACCTCATTGACGATGTCACGGTTTACAGGATCACTAAAGTACTCCTCAACAATAGTAGCTGCAATTTTGCTCTGAAAAACGTCCACCAATAAATGTATTAAATCCATGTCATTTTTATTGAAGTTATCGGTTAAATTACCTCTTCAACAGTCGAAGCGACCAACCAGGTAAAATTATGAAGTTCGATCGCCATATTAATAAAACCGTCCGCCAGATCTCGAAAGCGATATAAGTTAAATAATTTATTTTGAATACTTAGAAAGTACAGTCCAAGAAAGTACATGTTAAAAAAGAAGGTTACAAAGTAATGTACAATGCACTGAAATAACAAACGATAATAGATGTCCGATACATCTCGCGATATTTTTCTCAGGAGCACGTGTATCTTCAGGAGAAAGAACAAATCGTTCAACTTTGATTGCTGATCGTACTTTGGCATCAGCTGAAGCTTCCACGACGAATTATTCCTCGCCAATACGTTTTTAAACTGAATATTCAACATCTTGAACGTCGCTCTTATGACAGTCAATGCGGTAACGTATTGCAATATGACTACGCTTCTTGCAGAATGATGAAGAAAAACGTGAAGGCTCGATACGATTTCGCACATGTCCACATTGTGATTCATTAAACTAGGCAGTAGTTTACGTAAAAAATTGCTAATACCATAAACGATCAATAACGAATTTATTATCAAGCTTTTTGTTGCTTTGAGCTCGATAGAAATTTTGGAGTTGAACCGCGCCAACATGTCGTTGGCTTTATTGAAATCGCTTATAACAGCCGCGATTTTATTTTGATTAGAACAGAATTCCAGTAAGTAAATAATCGTCATCACAATGTATAGAAGGCGAGAGTAAAAATAAATTTTAACCGAATAAACGTATTGCAGAACGAAATAGCCAAAAAAGACGTAGATAACTAGTAAGATGACGTTGTATACAATACCGCATCTTGAATATGAAAGTTGAAAAATTTTGGTGTTTTTAAAATTCCTTTCTTCACTAACTGTTAAACTCGCTGTTAGAGCTCCAACGGTTTTGAAAAAGTAAAACAAGAGTTTTATAATAAACGTTTGTGAAATGCGAATTTTTTTGGATAACTTCTTGATAAGATTCGTATTCATGGCTTAGCTTGATTTTATTGTTTCGTATTTGCTTCTCTAAAGGTTCACAAGACACTGAAGAACAAGTTACTAAAAACTTTCGTTATTGATTATCCGTTTACATAAAATTGCCTCTGCTTGAGAAAAGGGCGCATTTTGAAAACGTCGATACTTGTACTTTATTCACCTGTCATTGGTAGTACACCTAATAATTAAATAAATGGTGGAAAACAAGCAGCTATTAGTGCTTTCATAGTGGACTACTCGAAGAATGAAGAGAAAAAAAGGAATGGAGATTAAGAGAGTGTTTAAGCAAATTAATATTTGTGGCAATGATTTATAACCTCGATTAGAGTCGCTCCTTTATTTGTTTGTAAATTTATTGTAATTCGAATAAAAAAAATATTTTTAGTGTTCAACATTTTTGTTAAAGCTGAGTACGTTCAGTGGGGACTTGTTATTTATCGTTAAGAATTTGATGAAAAAAAAAATTATCTATATTTGCAAAAAAGAATCAGTTAATTTTCATGAAATTAGTTATGTATATGTTCTTACATATACATATTCACGTACATATACATATATACATATAGGTAATTTTCTTTAAACTTATTTAGAGCCTTGTTCGTATATCAAGATACTTATTGTACTTTGTTTATAAAGCATCTAATTTCATTCTTCGAGTAATCCATTATGAAATTAAACTTTTTAAACATACAATTCGGCTCGATATTCGATCAACAAGTTTATACAATAATTCCACAACGCAAAAATCCCAACGACACGATAGCCCAATCAGTAAACTATCCCGCAAGGCAGACAATAAAGTGCAGAAGAAAAATGTTGTACAGCAACTATACAACGAAACGCAGAGCAACTGTAAGACACAGCGATCGTATAGAGATCTCGGTATACGCAGCCGTGAAAAGAAAGAAAGAAAAAAAAAAAAGGGACGCGAATTAGGCACGCGCTTGGCCGGCAGCTTAAGGTTTCCGCTGATACCATTAACGTGTCTGCGCATAAGAATAGAGGAGGCTGGAGAGGGAGGGAAAGGACGAAAGAGAGAAAAGCGGGCCGCGCTCGGGCGCGAGAGAGTGAGCGGCGCCGGCGCCGGCCGCAGCGACGCGCGCAAGCTTGTGGAAAGTCCGCGGAGGCCGGCTTGAAGGGGCCGCGCGCGCGTCAGTCGGCTCGCGCGCCTACACGCGGTCGGAGCATCTCGGCCTCGCTCCTGACAATTTCGCCTCTCTTTTGTACACGTACGCCTCTATCGTTCTCGCCGTACAGAGTAATCGTCGATATAACTCGCGAATTGTGTGTTTACTTTTTTTTTCACCCCCTCGTACATCTGTACAACTGTGGACCGTTTGTTTTTCTGATTGTTCTGTTGCTCCAACGAAGCTTTAGGAGTACACTGCCTGTTTCCCCGGCGACTTTTTCGTCTGGTACAAGCGGGAGAGGAGCGACCGGTTAGCGATCGGCAACCGGGGGGGACAAGAGAAGGCGATCGGCTCTATAGGTAAGCGTGTGCAGTGAGCGCGCGCGCGCGAGAGAGCGCTCCTCTCGGCTGGCTTTGTTGCGCTTTTCCCGCGGCCCGATTAGAAAGTAAAGCGAACGCGAGAGCTCCTATGCGCCCGCCAATAATACGTTCCCGCGCTAATCGGAGAAGAGTAACCTCTCACCCCCCTCACCTGTCTCTCTCTCTCTTTCACCATCCAGCAGCTCTTTGGTGATATAACAATGGACGGGAGAAAATGCTTTTCATTTTTCTAATTGAACCCGCGAGAGAGAGAGAGGAGCGATCATAATGGCAGGTGCACAGCGTTTCGCTAGCGCACGCCTGAGTTGTATATGCGCCTTGCACTTGGAGACGCGAGAGTGAAAAAAGCGCCGCGCGCGCTTACGCGAGCGCCCGGGTAAACAAGGATTTTCATTTCGTTTCTTCCTCATCCAAAGTTATGACGCTGCTCATACTCTATCTCTATATCTCTCGCGACGGAGAAGGAGTTACTTGCCGACCTTTTTTTTCCGCGATTCTTCGTGGTTTTGCTTGGATTTTAAGCTCGCTCGGATTTATCGTTCGCCAAGTTTTTCTTTGTAAACTCGTGGATTTATTTTTCCCTGTGTTTTCTTCGGCGCGTTTACCTTTTTTTTTGTCTTTTTGAAAGTAAAGATTTGTTATTTACTTTAACTGCTTTTTTTAGAAATGTATTGTCGCCTGTAAGTCGTGTTACGTCGGATCGGTAAATCTTACGATTATTGGTCTTAAAATGTTACAAAGTGTTTAAAACTGACGCCGAGCGTTTTATTAATTTCGGTAAAATGAAACTGCTCTATGTTTTTTTACTCGAACGATTCTTTCAATTTTTCAAATTCGCGTCAATCGAAAATACTCATACGAGAAACGACAGTGCATTTGAAAAAAATTTTTAAGGTACTCAAAGCGAATATCGCTTGTGAAACCAAAATATTCTTGTATCATATTAAATTTCCGTCAAACAAAACAGCACACGAAATTATACATTGTACATTCGCGTACGTCACACGCCGGCAATAATTCATCGAGAACAAAAAAATTCCAGATATCCGTTGAAAAACGCAACAATTGGAAAATAAATAAAAAATTCTCTCGAAACGTCCGGGAAAAGGCCGATACTTGACTGACAAAAAGTCAGAGCTAATCCCAAGGATCTCGTTAAGCCGACAGAATAAACAGCTCTTAAATCGTCAATGAAATTAACGACATTCACGGCATGGCTAACGAAAATCAAGTATTTAGAGGGGGCGGGAGGGGGGGGAGGAACAAACAAGCGTCACACGCAAAATCTGATATTTCCCTCGTCCCTCGCGTTTATCCGTTTGATTCGCCTCTCGTATGCCCCGATTAAATTCAGCTCGCGCCCGCGCGCCTACCTCTCCGTGTAACAATCCCCTCCCCTCCCACCGCACGGCGTAACAGACACGCGCGACGCGTCAACTGTACTATCATCGAAATTCAAAACCCGGCCGAACGTCATGGAAATCCCGAACAAATTTGATCCGCGAAAAATCTCAAGCTCCGAATTTTGTCGGCTTTGGTGGCCGCGAGCCCCCGATGGACGAGCACTCGAGAGTATTAAAAAAAAAAAAAAAAACAAGAAAAAAGGGTACAACAGAGAGCCAACTACGTCGTTACTAAGCGAAAAGAGAGTCGAGCGGTTTGTTTTCCATCTGGCTTTGAAAGGCCGCGCGTCAAACGGCGATATTCTCTAATTCCGACGTTTTCAATTCTGAAGAAGAGAGAGAGAAAGGAGGGATGGGGGGGCGGGGAGAGGAAAAAAGGTAAAATCTCATCGGCCAGTCAGACAATGGCTGTATACGCTTTTTGTTTGACCTGCATTTGCTTTAAGCTTTGATCTTGGCCGAGAGAGGCGAGCGCATGAATAAACGCGGTTTGCTCTTCCAAAGAGCGATACTGCTACACAGGCCGCAGTGTACGCGCACTCGGGCAAGATGCAACTCTCTCTCTCTCTCTTCGCGTTCTTTGCTTTTATTTTTCGACTAGTTAAAACTAAATTCCTCCGAGGCTTTTGTGACCGTTGCCATCCGGCCCCTCTACCTCTCTCGGTAATTATCGTTCTTTAGCCATGACTCTCGCAAGTCTCATCAAAGAAGCCTATACTTTTTCTCTCTCTCTCTCTCTCGGGTCCTCGAGAGTTGTTTTTCTTTTATTTATTCTTTTTTTTTTAATTTCGTTTCATCAAGAGCAATCATCTCCTTGTTCTTTGTACACTCTTGGGTTGTATCTCTGATGTTAACTAGGATTACTTCTATTTCGTTCGTTTGCGCACAAAGGCACCTTGACGTTGTTTTTTTCTTCTTCGAATTTCGTTTCTTAATAAACTCGCGGATGATACGTGTGGTTTAACCGAGCGTTAATGCAGGGCCATCATCAAAAGTCAAATGAGCGAGCCGAATTCAAGCGCTGCTTTACCGGGGGATAAATAACGAGCGCTCGTGATCAAACATAATTCGTTGCGGGCTATGTGTTGGAGGTCGATACGTGCGCGGCTGTTATTACACGCACGATAGATCCTCTTTGGTCTGCGATCGAGAGGGACTGATTAAGAATGGCCCATCCCGATGGATAACACTGTCTTTTTTTTGTATATTTTTCGGCTTGTTTCAGACCAAGACAAAGTGCCGCGCGCGTAACGCGTTAGATTGTAGGGTGCTTTTTGAAAGATGAGTACTCGTGTATTATGTGTAACAGCCGGCTATGGTTGGCCAGTGAAAATTATAGTTGTAAATTGAATTTCACCGGCGATCGGCTCTTGATAATGCGCGATTATCTCGATCCACATAACGACGTGATAATGTAATTAAAGGCTAGTACGTATTTGTTAGCGTTGTTAATTGACGAAAGTATTATAAGTACACAGACAAGGCTCACAATTTTTCAATTAATAGGTGTACAATTACGAGAAGAGCAAAAAATGCCGCACATTACCGCGATATCTATATTTCATATTAAGAGACGAAAAAAAAACTTATTAATCAAGTTGGTAAAGGTACGAGCGTGTTATATTTTTTTTATGTTAACGCACAAAAGAAACGAGAAGGATATCCCATTCGTTAAGCAATCATATTTGACCAGGAAATTATGGAAATACTCTCAGGGGGGAATTGGATAATACTTAATTAAAACGCGCACACTCGGATTCGTTGGCGCTGATAAAACCGTTGATCTTTTATCAAGAGCGGATCAATAAATAATTAATGCTCCTTCGAACGAGAGCGCTGTCGTTGCTGCCCTGGCCCCGAACGATATATCTCGATTCGCGCGCATAACTTACCGGTTATGCGTATCCAACGGCCAAAGTAATACAGCTCTGAATTTGCAAGCCACCGAATTTACATAAGATACGCACTCGCGAGGGGGAGAGAGGCCGGGCAAAGTCCGCCTCGAAACGCAACTTACGCGTAATGCACCGATCGCTCTCTCTCTCGAAACTTATCTCAGCCGCGGAGGAAAAAAGGGTTTCGGCGGAAATCCCGGTGCCCGACTAATCCCCGTATACACATTTTCCAGAAAAATAGCGAGTGCTAAAGAAACGAGGTGGAGGAAAACAAAAAAAAAGGAGGAGGAGGGAGGCAAACAAAACTTTGTCGCGCTCTTTATTTCGAGCGTAAAGGGGGGGGGGGAGAAGGGGAGTGTAGGTGCGACGTACGGTTTGAGTATATCAGTTCTCTCGTCCGCCCGTTCTAACCGGCGAGAGAGGGAGAAAAACGCCGGCGCGCCTAGTCCGGTCAACAAAACTTTCACGTCGCCGCCGCGAGATAAAGATAAAAATGAAAGAAAAATAAAGGGGGGGGGGCAGAGAGAGGGAAGGGGGGGGGAATGCGAACAGACGTATACGGAAAGAGAGAGACACAGAGACACACATACGCCCGGGTACAATGGAGAGTTTCTGCAGAAAAGTCGTCTCGGGTTTAAAGCCAGGGGGCATTAACGGCGTATAATCTCCGTGACAACGAGCTCTCTCAGATAACGCGCGCTTCGTTTTTCTCTCCCTCTCTCTCTCTCTCGTTTACCAGGATTCGAGGGAAAAACGATCTGTACAGGAGCTGCGAGATGCTCGTTTGATTCCACTTTTATATATCTGCTAGCCAACAAACGATCGATCATATATACGTTATACCACTTCTCTCTCTCGCTCGCTCGCTCGATCAAATCTCGTTTAAGGTAGATTTATTATTTCCTGACAAGTACACTCGCATCCCGATCATCAGGTCTCATCCTTCAGCCATAAACACAGACGTACACACATACAGACGCATATGCTGAGAGAGGCACGTTAAAAAAAAACACCTGTTTCGTATCGAGCAAAGGTCGTGAGCGACGACGCAGGTGCGCAGGCTGTATGTATACATATAGATATATAGCTATAGAGAGGTGTTCGGTCTCCGGAGCCGATGTAGCCTCTCGGTTATGTACCGTTAAACCACTCCGGGGATCGGCTCGCCCAAGAGCCGCGGAACGACATTCCACTCTCTACTCTCCCTCCGGCCCCACCTCCCTTCCTTCACCCTTTCTCTTTTTCTCCCGTGGAAGAGAGAGAGAGAGAGAGAGAGAGAGAGAGACCGCGTGTGCGCCTCTATTTAAATGCCCGGCCGTATGCGCGGCATGAATGATGCGCCGCGAGAGAGTCCCTCTCTTTCTACCTGCCGCGATTCATCACCCAGTTTCTCGTGCGGATGCAACCGAGAGAGGAGAGAGAGAGAGAGAGAGTCGTTAGTCGGCCTACCTTTTTTTCATCTTTTTTTCGGTATTCTTCCTTTTTATTTTCGTTTTGAATGATCGCGTAATTTACGCAACGGGACGTGCACGAGAAGATGACTCTTCTCTTTTTTTTTACTTCTCCTTTTTGGCTTAGTTTTCGGGAGCGAACGACTTCATGGGATACGTTTGCTGGTGCGAACGAATTTGTTTTCGAGTCTTGGGGTCGATTGGCTATCGCGCGTGTTTCGAGCTCGAATGGCCGGGTATAATCGATCGAGAACGCGCGCAAGAGCGATTAATTGCCCGAGGGGGAGTAAAAAAGGAGGGAGCGTAAGGGCCGCGTAATTTGTAGTTTATAAAAATTTATACTCTCGGCCGGGCGTTACGGTACACCGGGACGCCCTGTAAATAACGATAAGAATGCGGCGCTATGGAGACACGGCTTTTTGCGCGCGGCAAGTGCGTTATTTAGCCGTGTGATTACACGCGTGTGCCCCGGACAGCTAAGAACCTGCTCTTACACACATCGGGATCCGGAGACTTATAATGCGGATTAGCTTTTAGGACTTGTTTTTCTCTCCCGATCGGAACGCGACTCTTTGCTCGTATAGAGAGATGAAAAAGAAAAGAAGGAGAGGCGGAAAGAAGGAAAAACAAAGTGGAAAATTCGAGTTAACCGGTAGGGGCCGGCGTTGAAAACGGCGTATAAATTACCGATAGACCGTTCGCTCCGCGTGGATTGTAAATTAACATTCTTCTCGGGAGGGTGTACCGATTGAGAATTAAAACCGGCTACGTGGAAGAAGAATTAGTCGATGCAGGGGCCCCAGGTCGTTTGATAAAAGTCATAAATTTCGCGCAGCAACGATATTCCGCGAGATACATATAACCGCGCTTGTCCGCGCGCTCACAATTAATTCTCCTGCCGCGAAGCAAAACGATATAACCGGCCAAGATGTATTTTATAATGGCCTCTCTCGGGCCGTTTCGGCCGCGCTGAAAAGCGCGATAACGTTAATGCGGCTGTATCGTTGTATATTAAAAAATTTTTATACGCCCAACGCGCCTCCGTATTCGAATGGAAAGGTTTCTTTCTTTTTTTTTTTAATGAATTTGAAACGTTCCTTAGATAAACTCGTAAATTTAATTTGGAATTAAACGAAAAAAAAAAATAAATAAAGAAGCACAGCTGTACAACGTCTTTATTTTGACAAACTCCACATCACAATATTTCCATTAATACAAACCCAATAAGCGTTAGAAAAAAAAATCATATCCGAAACGTATATCAGACATCAGGCAACTCTCTCGGCGGCTGCTAAAACGACACCGGTCTGTTTTCTCAATCGCTTCACACCCAATTCCCCGCACGTTGCCACTCTCGGCAACACACACGCGCACACGTATCCTCGAAAAAAAAGAAGAAAAAACCGTCTCTGCAAGGTCGCGCGAGGTCCAGGCATTTATTTTCTTATCGGAATTTATAGATCGGAGAGCCGCGGACGTTCTCTCTCTTGCTCAGCGTGTGAGATTAATGGGCTTTGGTATAGAGGAGAACCGATCGGGAGAGAAGGGGGTAATGCAAAAATCTTGTCGGGCTTCGTGCGGTCCTGTAAAATAGCCTCGAAGCTGCGGTCCGTTTCGTTCCGCCGCGTTCTCCCTTCCCCCTCTTTCGATTTTTGCCAAGGGGGGGGGTAAAGGGAGCGTAATCGAGACTCGGAATTTTCGTCGATTCCCGGGCTAATGCGTTTCCAGGAGCTTTCTCTCTCTCTCTTTCGGCTTCCACGGCTGCGCAGCCACACTGCGGTTATTGTTTCCCGAATCGTATACTTGTCCGTCGAATTGATGCTCGAGAGGGGGGAAGGGCGCACTGCTCGACATGCCGCAGTTTTACTCATTGTATATGTCCAGGATTAAGCCGCGGGGATTTCGCGCGACCATGGCACGATGCGCCGAAAAAAAAGCAGAACACTTGGCCAACATTCCGCGCAAGTGTAATGATCCGGTAATTCGGTCGATTGTCCTGCTCTACGTGTGTTCTTCTTCTATCCTCTTTTTTACTATTATTGTTGTTGTTACTCGACAGATGTGCCCGTATAGGATAAACAAGTGCAATAAACAATCGGCCTGCATTATACTTAACAGCCATTCGACGCAGCAGCAACGACGTCTATAGCTGCTCGGTGCGTATCCCTCCCGTTGACGTTAGACAAACGATCCGTAATTTACGAGCAACTTAACGTCCCTCCTTGTCAACCCGAACGATCGTAATAAAAGCCCATCGTTTAGAAAACGACGACGGCTATGTATCCGCTGTGTATATGCTAAATTAATTCAGCTCGATATCGTTCGGGCAACGTACCGTGTGTCTTGGCCCCCCGATCCTTTTCGATATTCTGTACCATAGGAACGAGCATCGCCGTCGGTTGTGAAGTTTTGATTTGGCTCTCGAGATTTGTGATAATCATCGTGGAAAATTTGACGGAATTAGGCTTGTCTAGTAGTCGAGTGGTCAGGCGTCATCGAAGTATATACTACGTTCTTTCTACTCTTCGTCGTTTCTATTGAAAATCCAAACTTTAAAATAACGTAGTCGATTTTCGGGCAACTCAGCACAATAATCGCGGAGTTGGCCGTGTACACGCGCGCGAGGCTTTCCATAGCTGCTCGTGCTCTAAGCAAACGAATCGACGCTTTAAGCCAGCCGATATCCTGCGATATTCATTACCAACGAATACACGGCGACGCTCCGTATAATTGGCGCGCGCGAGAGCGCCTTTGGGATTTGCTAATTAACGAGCGCACGCTTGGCTCGAGAGCAAGAGAAGGCCGCGAAGGGCATTTAACGAGAGTCCTTTCCTTACCGTTTCGACGATGTTTTTTTTCTTTATTTTAAAAGTTTATATGCTTGGAATCGTTTTCTCTGTGTCTCGCGCATCCTTGCGGTTCTTCTCGCGGTTATGATGAGAGTATGCGCATGTATATAGTTGCAGTGGAGAGAGAAAGCGGGACTGGTGAAATTTAATTATTATTTTGTAATGATAATGGAGCTTCGGCTGAATTGACGATGAAAAGACGGTAGTGGACGAGATGGATGAATGGCTATTGTTTTACATGCGCGAAAGCGCGTAAACTGATGTTAGACCACACGCGAGTTGGGGAATTTCTATGGAGATCGGAGGTTTTCTTACCGATTCTTTTTTTTTTTAACAAAAGTTTTTCCGTTCTGGAAAAGTTTATATTCATTTGGGTGAAAAATAATGTAGTTTTGAATAACGAAAATAGTGAATTTTTAATGAGACGAAACGCGTGCCAATGCAAGTATTCAGATTTTACAATCTTAGCCGGGCATCTTCCTGAAAAACAAGCCAACGCGAAATAAAAGAAAAAGGGTCAGGGCATCTCGTTGGCTCGCTCTCGGCGGACCTCAAGATTCAGGCTAAAAAGCAATGGGAGAAATACGCGAGAGCTAAAAGCTCGAATATCTCGAGCGCCAATCGGCCCACATGCGCAAAACTCCTCTCTCTCTCTCTCGAGCGCAGAGAACGTAATCGCGACCGCAGAGGCTGGGCAGGTTCATTGGACCCGTGGACTGCCGGCCGTTTCCCGGGCTTGTGTCCTTGCGAAATGAAAGTGCCTCTCTCGCGCCCGCGAGTTTTCTCGGTCAGGTGTGCTGCTCTCTGGACTGTCCCACTCACCTGCCTCCAGAGGTGAGCGAGACAGCCAACACAGGGCTGATGAATCGCGATTCTTGATGCTTCATCGTCCATTACGACTATTTCACGATTACTCGGCGATTTAATGAAACGCGAGAGAGAGAGAGAGGTTGATCGATCGCGACGACGCTCCTTTTCCTTCTTTTCTCTCTTGTTGTTGTTTCGTTTCAACGTTTGTATCGGCTTGTTCTCGCGGCTGTCTCTCTCTCTCGCGCGGCGTTGATTAATTATTTTAATTGGCTCGGGCTCGTTCGAACGGATGAGCCCGAGAGTCATTGGGCGCGTAGGGTTGCGATTTTTCATCGAGCAAAGGGGGGGGGGAGGGTTAATTAAGCTTGGCAAATAAATAATCCCAAGCTGCTGCCCGCGCGCGTTTAATATTGTTTTTCGAGATATTTTATTCAATCGCGCAGGGGCTCAAAAGTATACTACAAACCCGTGAATGATACCGAGCAATTTTCCTGCTGTTTTACATTTAACAGCGGCTTCTATATTTTTTCAAATGCCCTGTTTTATGGAATTTTCCGATTTTTCACCGGAAAAAAGAGAGAGAGAGGACGAATGAATAACGACGGGATGAAAGGATTTCGTAAAGTGTCCATTTTCATCGTTATATTTAAAAGTTACGGGGTTTCATCGGGCTCAAATTCAGGCGGTATATTGCTTTACGTGAGCGCGCCTCTGTATTGAAATGCCAAAATAAAATCTGTGCGCACCGAAACACTCGTGTATGTTTTTGTAATGTATATATATATATATATTATCGCGTAAATATGTGCTTCGAATAAATGCAATTGCCAAGAGGATCTCCGTCGCTCGCGCTGTAAACAACATAATATACGCGTTCCGTATATTTTCGCTTAAAGCGCGCATAACGAAAAAAAATTCAATTTATTATGTATCCTACTTTGTAAAAAAAGACCCCATCTCTCGTGTACTTTCTCTCGCAGTCTCGTTACCATACAGCCTACGCGCCAAATGACATTGCGCGATATCAAACAAAAGATAAAACTCTTTGCGTTGCCGGTGCGAGACCGCGTTGTCGTTACAAACCGCGACTTCATGTTTTTTTCTTTTCAAAAAAGGAGGGAATAAGAAAAAAAAGCTACCAAAGAAAGAAATATCAATCTCTATAATGAGTGAGTGCGCATTCCTTGCCCGAGAGCTTTCCAGGTTAGCGCACATTACCATAAGCGTCTACGCGTATCAATCCGCAGGCACGTACCTCTACACATTCTCCCAAAGGAGAGAAGTATAGGTGTATGCAGCGCGGTATATATACGTATAGTAGCTCTATCCGAGCGCGCGGCTGCATACCGCGATAAAATATTACGGCTCGCTGATTTCCCAGAAACGCGCACAATCAACCGACGTCTCCGTTTACTCGTTCACGCCTCCCTCCCCCTCTTATACCTCCGCGTACGTATACAACCGCACGATCCATCGTCCCGGATTTTCTCTCCATCGACTTTGCTCGAGTTCTCACATATACTGACCAGCTGATTCTTGTCCACAGGTGTGATTCTCTCCGTGTGTGCTTGTGGTGGCGTGTTGTGGGGCCAATCGTGGCTGGCTCCCCATTTGCTAACATGACCATCTCGTGAGAGAGCCGTGTAGCAGAGACGTGTCATCATCGTGTGCCAGCCGAAGCTTTTTCCCCATAGCTGCAGAACAGTCGTGGAAAGACCAAGGGACACGGGCCTCTAGGCCGCGCATCCTCTAGGCGACATGGAGACCGAGGAGCTTACGAAGCTCGTCGACGACATCTACAAGGTAGGCTATATCAACTTGAAGCCTTTTCTTATTTAAAAAAAAAAAAAGTGCGTTTAAAGTATACAGAGCGCGAGCGAAGAGCTGCAGCGCATAATTAATTAGGTGGAAACAGCGAGGTACGGCAAGACACGCGCCGTTTGACGACGAACTCCCCCCGCTGTCTCCGGGAGAGAGTCATTTTCTCTCTCCTCCTCGGTTCTCTCTTTTGAAAAAACCGTTAATCCCTGAATTAAATAATCCTCTTCCTCATCGACTACCCTCCAGCCTCTCACGAAAGACTTGTCTAAGCAACTCGTCTTATCGACTAACGGATTGCGCGCGCTACAGAGTTCAAAGACTGCGGACTAGACTGGCAGTAGAATGGCCCTCGCTACGTCTAACCGAGAGTAAGAGAGAGAGCACAAGCTGTAGCCGGGGATAATCTATACCGATGTTGGGTAAAGAGCGCTCGACCAGGAATCCGTATTCACGGAAGAGTTTTTGAGGGGGGAGGGGGGTTAGGGAAAGAGAATATTGGGATCTTTTGGCTGTTAACCCTGATCTTCAAGAATTTTGATGACGAAACTGTTTGTTTCTTTTTCCCTTTTTACTTTTTTTTTTAATAAGGAAGTTTTAAGGATGTGCTTAGGCGGAATATGGAGGAGCGATGAAAAAGCGCAAGGGTATAGTGAGAAAGAGAGAGGATAAAATGAGATATTCGGACGGTATACATGGTGGGGAGGTATACACGTGTATAGAGGCAAGAGGCGCGGAAATGCGGAAAAGTAAGCCTCGTAATAAGGCGGAGGGTGAAGGAGAAGCGCGGAATTTAATGATGGAGACGCGCGGCCGAGTGCCTTCTCTGAATTTTGCGTAAATAAGACGCTCTACGCTTTTCTCTCTCTTTTTTTTTCGTACAGTAAAGCAAAAAAAGAAGACACATAGAGCTGCCGTTTGACTATACGTTTATTATTGGTTCGATATAATTTCAGCGCGCAGATTCACAAAAAAAAACGCTATAAAACAAGCGTTTGTTAACCAGCTCCTCGTAAACGCACTAAAAAACAAGCACACCGAATTTTTCATCATTATCCCAAGTATCCTTCTCTACTATCCGGGCGGTCTTTTGGAAAAATTTTCATTAAATCCAGCCCCGAAAACTCGGCGCGGTAATAACTAGTTATACACAGATCGCGTGCGTACTATAGGGCAAAATGCTCGGGGCAATCAAAACTTTGAGCGACCGCACACTTTGGCGCAACAAACAATATTAGTTTCGAGAGTGAGAGAGAGGGGGGGGGGCATGATAACGAAAGTCCGGCGCGTGCAAATAATTCCCCTCGCGCTTTAAACGGAATGAGGTAAGGGTATGTGTGCCGCAGGGGCGAAGGGGAAGGGGTATGGAGAATGCGAGCTTACATGTATATGCGCGTCCTCATATAACGGCTATATACGTGTATGTATCTATGCACGGCGCGCCTCGGCCGCGGAATTTCCCGATAATTAGGTGTCGCCTCGGCAAAGTTATCTCCCACCCGCACTGCATCATACCCGCCTCTCTCTCTGTCTCTCCTTAGTCGTAAGTTGTGTGCATTAGGAGAACCGTGACTAGCCGTTAATAATCCAAAAAGCCTCTGCAGCGGCTCTCGTTCGCTTATTTTTCTCGTTAAAAGCAACAGCGTCGCCGAGGTGTAGAGCGAAAAAAGTCGATATAGCATAAATAAAAAAAAATAAAGTCGTTCCAAACGTTTTACCGATATCTCGGGAAATTGTATGTCAAACAGCGAATCTTCAATTCCTCTCTAATTAAACACCATCGACAAAGTAACAGTCAGCAATCCAACACTTGGGGCGATCTAATCCGAAATTAAAAGATAATAACAAGCATCAGGGCGCAAGAGAGAAGAGAGTCCCAAAGTGATATGCTGGGGGTGTTGGGTAAAGGCCGAGGGAGAGGAGAGATCGTAATTTAAAACCCGCCAGCAAGCCTGGCCCGGCCGGCGCGTCGAGTCGCGCGCCTGGTGTTTCTGGGTCTATCCATTCACGCGTGGCCTGCAATGACGGCAGCCCCGACCTCTGCCACGCGTACATACAACAGTCCATGTATCAGAGGGAGAGAGGGGGTCCGACGGCGTGGGCGAGGAATCGGAAGCCAATTAATATCCGATCCCTCGAGCAGGCCAGTTAGCCTCTCTCACCTCTATCATCCCCCTCTCGGTTCGGCTATTCTAGCGTGTAATTCGGAGTCTCCGACCGCGATTATGATATAGTTGCGGTGCGCTAGTATACGCTCGCGGCAGCCGGCCAGCCGAAAAATCTATACGCGATGCAAGATGTGCCGGGGTCTAGCCTGAATTATCACCGGCTCGTTTCTCATACGCCTCGGTTTCTATACCGACTCGGTGTATTACGCGCGTATACAGGAAGGCCCGAATACGGGAGGGGGGGGGGACTGCTTTTTATTTATTGCCAATTACGCGAGTGAGTGGACAATGAGCGATATACGCTCTCCCTCCTCGGCAAGTCGCGCGCTCCTGTACATAGCAGCCGGCGCGATTAATGGACGCGTGGATGACCGATGTGTCTCTTTGCGTGTATGGGCCGGCGATTAAAGGGGCCGGAAAGGGCGGAAAGAAGCCGAGGACTATCGGGAAAATATTGGCCGATAACGTCGTCTCGTCATCCATCAAGCAATAGGAATAATTATCCGTACACTCGGCGCAGTTGATTCAAGCTTATATTAATCGTCCTATACCACAAACAGCCGATTCCTTATGCCTTCCCAAATGAAATTGCTCGTCTTCGTCGTGACCTAAGAGCAGCGCGAGAGAGAGACACGCGGCATAACTCGAGCAGCTAAATTCATTCGCGCTTCGGTGCGCCGGGCAAAAGTGAAAGGCACAGAGAGAGAGACAGAGAGATGTGCCCCGAGCGTCTTATGTACATAGCGCCGATCGTCTGGAACGAGCGAGAAACTTATTATACACGGGCAGTCGGCTCGATCGATCGGCTTAACGATCATTATAACACGCGAATCTTCTTCCCGAGAGCCCATGTTGGCTTTCTCTTTCGACTGTTCGTGTTGAGTCTTTTAAAGTTTACGCGAATGGGGGAGTAGAATGCTTTCCGGACTGTATATACATACGCGGAGAGCAATAGAGGAAATAGGCGCTTCTAATTGCTCGTATAGTCCGATTAATGCGTTACGTTTGGTTAATCGCGATATTCTAGGGGTTTTTGGTTAATTAATGGGTGTATATACTTTATCGGTATGAAAGCTTTGGTATAGATCGATTCAATTTGTTGCTCGTTCATTAGAGCTTGGATGTTCGCTCGGTCTGTGAGCTCGTCGGATAAGCGCGGAATTGAACTTACAAAGCGCGTCGAGTATTTACGCATTTTTATCATCCGAAACGTGGGCCTTGATAACGAACGGCCACGATAATCCCTTGGAAATAACTCAAGGGATGGGAATAATTCGTTAACCAAAAGAGCCTTTACATCTACGTACAGAGTTAGCGTCTATTCCAAGACGCGCAAACAGCGAGGGCCGAGAAATTCCCGCGTAAATGAATGATTAAAGCGCTGAAATATGATTCTTCACGGGCACTAAAAGCCGCTTATTACCCCAGCCGGGAGGGAGTATCGCCGCGTAAAAGCGAGAGAGCTGCGATAATGCGCGACTACCTTCCTCATCCTCCTCCTTCTCTCACTCTTTTCTCGAGAGAGAGTTTGCAATTTGCATAGAAACGTTATATCATTGGCGTATATATATGTACCTTTTACAGCTGCGCGTACAGGAGCCGCGCGTCCCGAGGGATGAAAAAATTCAAGGAGGGCCTGGGATAATTTAGGGAGCCTCGACTATCCTCAGATCCTAAGGAGGATCTCGGGAGAAGACCCTCTCTCTTAAGTGCATTAGGAGTCGCGGATGAAAATCAGCGTTGAAGAAATATTGAAAAAAATATGTGTATATACACGTTTCGGTGATGGCGGAGTTTGCGGGTCAAACGAGGAGGATTGGACTGCAGCCAGGTGTAGGATATGGAAAAAAAAAATTTGAATTTCGACCGGTTTCTATATTATATACACGCGCGACGTTTTGGCAGGAGATCGCGCGTACACGCGACTGACGGAGGTCGTTAAGGAAGCGATGTGAAAATATTGCGCCGAGTCACTGACCTTTTTCTCCGGAGAGGCTCTTTCGCGAGAGAAGATCCCCCCTTCCCCCCATACACGCTCCGGTAATTGGCGGAGGGGTGAAGAGGGGAGAGGAAGAAAAAAAAACGTCGCCTGCAGGCAAATCGCTTCGGAGGATCTCTTCGGGTATTTTTATAAGCTGGCTCTCTTATCGCCCTCGGCTCTCTGTGTCTGTGTTTACCGTTATCTTGAATCTTTTTATTTTATTTTTACATTTGCGTTTTTCTTATGGGCAGCTGATTACGAGAGGACGCGCTGTAGTTGATCGTTAATATTGCGCGATCGATTATCGATTTGATTTCGGAACGCGTGAACGCCTCGTGTGAATTACTCCGATTCAAGCGCGTCCGACTACTTGATAATGAAAAGAAAAAAGACTTACGGGTAACGTGAGTCTGCTCTTTTTCGATTATGAATGCGACGTTATGTAACGAGGCGATTCAACTCGATTTTTTTATTCGGCGAACTTCTTTTTTCTTTGGCGAATTACGTTAGGCGCGATAAATAACAGTCGTTGAATCGGCAACAATGAATAAATTCCCCGCACCGCCGCCGAAAAAAAAAAAATTACGATAGCCCGGGTAATTATTCAAATGTCCAAAGCATTTAACAGTCAAATGCCCCTTCCCCCCGACAAAGAGTATCAAATTCTTTTCCATAAATTCCGAGATAGCCGCGCCATAAAGTTAAATTAGAAACATCCTCTCGACACGCAGACTACACGGGCGAGCGCAATAATAATAATAATAATCGCCGTATAAAAAGGAGCTAAAGCAATTTCGCCTTATATTTCCGTAAATATCCAAACGAGCCTCGTGATGACGCGCTTTAATTAACATAATCTAATCGCGCTTGGAGGATATAGGAGGAGCCCAAGAGCCCTAAGCAAAGTAGCTGCGCGTCTGCTGTATGTATATATCTCTCGTGGATGGATCGAAGGTTAAGTAGCCGACTCTCTGTCTCTCTTCTGAAATCCGTTTATCCTAGGCCACGTCCTACGGCTAATGCATCCTAGCCGAGGGCTTCTAATTGCCTACCTTTCATCCGGCAACTCCCGCGCTATTCCTTCATCGGCGCTCTAGACGCTTTACGGCTCTGTATATCTCGATATAGCGTGGCTGATATTACAACGCTGCCGTGCGCCTGCGACTATAAGCTAGCCTTGTGTGTGTGTGGAGTATCGAGGGCATTCGGAGAGAAATAACTCGATTCTGTCTCGCGAGAGTTTGCTCCTGGAGATTTTTTCTTTTTAAGAGTTTGCCAACTTGAAATCTGATGGTTAAGCGTGTGCGCGTGTAAGAGCGAGAGAGAATGTCTTGAGATTTTCGGCTGTTTGGCCTCGGCAGGTTTTGCGGTTAAAGCGATGTGTAGCGGGATATTCGTGAAGGTTGACTCTTTTATTTCTTATTATTTGCCCGCCACTCCCGGCGTAACCGGATGAGGTCGATTTTTGTTGCTCTTCTTCTTCTTCTTTTTTCTCTCTCGTGTCGGTTTGGCAGTTGTAAACCGAGGTGTGGGAAAAAAGAGCCACGCGCGCTAACTTACTCCAAGTTTAATACGTCGGATTTTGTCATTCCCAGTGTTTTTATTTAAAATCCCGAATGAATGAAAAAAATTGAGCGTTCTTCTTCGAAAACACATTCGAACTCTTATACTCGCACGCGAACACAGCAATCGCTCGCACTCGATTCTCCTCCGTGTATTCCCATTGGCGATTTACACCCGCGACGAATCCATCATTGTCGCCTTCCTCTTTTCCAGCCGCGCCGACAGCTGTTTTCGAATGCGAAGCGCCAGGGCACATGGTTAATCAAGCGAGCGCGATGAAAAAAAAAACAAAGGACACATACAACAATCGCTCGTGCGGGGCAGAGGATGGGCCCGTCAAGCGTCTTAGACGTTGGCCGCTCTCCAATCATAAGCTTATTTCCCCGGAGACTCGGGGAGCGCTGTGTATTCCCCTACCCCCCGGCTCTCCCCATGTAAATGTCTCCTGCCTGAGATATTCTCGATGCCGGCGTCGCGATGTCGCTTCCCTATACCCCCGCCCATAATGGGATATACTCCCGGATACGCGAATCGCCGTCTATACAACCTTCCTGAATTTCCTCCGCTCCCCCACTGAAAAATTTCTCCAACCGGAGCATCGGGGAAATACACTCGCCGATATTGCGGATCTGGCTAATCGATCGAGACCCGCATTTTCGTCCGAGTTTACGCGCAACAAGGACATTACCGAGTGTTGCGTAATCGAGACTACTGCCGTGGTGTTGCGTATATATTTTTCGGGATTTTTCGGCGGGAAATGCGGCAAGCGCGCGCTGCTATGAAAAAGTCAGGGGAGGTTCCAAAATGGGAGAGAAATGAAACTCGATCATTTTAATGCGTCGAGGGTGGGGGGCGGGGAGAACGGTTGTTCAAGCGGGTTGGAATTATTTACAAGGATTTAACTGAATTGCGTGGGCACTTTGTTTACTTTTATATACGCTCTCGCGTTGCTCTCTGATACATATGGAGTAGGGGGGGGGGGCTATTTTTCGTATACTTGAGCAACTTTTCGTCGGTATACGTAAACAGCGTATCGTTGGCGATTTTCAAAAATGTCAGCTATACTCTCTCGCGAAAAATAGTCAGTAGTCAAATATTTTTCCAGTACGACTGCCGCTGCAAAAATCTCGGGGGGAGGGGGAAATGTACGGGTACGCGCACGACGCATTCCCCCACGATCGCTGCAGCGAGAAGTGTACGATAAAAAAAGGAAAAAGAGAGAGAGTCTCATCGGCACGGTATCACCAGTCAATCGCCAAAAAAAGGGGGAAAAAATGAACAAAGAGCCTAGGCGCAAAATAAATAAAAGCCAAAACCAGTATGGTCAGGGGCAAAAAAGTTCGATGCCGAGCCTTTATTATTGTCGCCGAAAAAAAAACGGGTAGGAGAGAGAGAGAGAGAGAGAGAGAGAGAGAGAGAGAGAGATAGTCCAAAAATTTCGAGCGAAAAAACAAACAGCCGAAAAAATATCGTTTTATCTACCAGCTGGCGGATGAGCGAGTAACACAAAAAAAAGAGAGAGAGAGAGGTAAACGGACCGCAGGCCGAAAAATTAATTTAATCGACTCTTTTTTTATTGGACTTATTGGGCGAATAGAATCTCGAAAATATTTCGCTCAAATTTCTCCGCGTCTATACATTTATGGGGACATCCGCGGATTCCCCTTTTCTCTATACACGAGCAACGAGAGCTTTATTGTCCTTCCGCTCCGTCTCTCTCTCTCTCTTCTTCGCCCCATTATATATCGTCCCGGCATATCGCGACATTCTCATTCGACCCCTTACCAGTTTGTATCCGTCTCGTTTCTCCAGCCCTCCTCGCGCAATAAAAATCTTGATAAAATTGCCACCGCCGCACACGTATACATATACACAAAACAAACACAGACGCATAGCTCACGGAAATTTAAAGCCGCGAAATATCGAGCTATCCTCCCTCGACGCTTATTCTTCACCGCGGCAACAATAACAGCCCGTTAAACAAGCGTCCGATTCTTATTTTTTTTCACGTACAGAACAATGACGCCAGAATAATAATAAAAAGAAAATATAAAGTTTCCCTCGATGGCCGATATATCGGCTATAACCCGCGTCCTAGATCCCTTTTATAAAGGCCCTAGGCGAATCACCGATTGATTTCGTCGCTTCCAACCCCCCCTGTGCCGTCTCAGCCTCTAACCTCCGATCTATGTATATATATCCGGCTCGTTTTCCGGCTGGGCGGTCATTCTCGTTGCGAGGCGCGAAGATCGAATCAGCCGAGGGAAAAACTAGCGCGCAGGAGGAGGAGGATGAGTAAGAGAGCCCCCGCTCGTAATTTCGCGAGAGACGGAAGGAGAGGGGAAGACCCCGCGGCGGATTGCCCTGACGCGCTTTACGACAGAGGGGGGGGGGGCGGGAGCTATCTTTCTCGCCTCGTTCTTCCCCTTTTTTTTGCTTTCCACCCTTATACGCGAGACTTTATTATTTTTCGCGCTTAGCGTGTGCTTCGTTCCTTACTCTTTTTTTTTTTTGTTTTTTTAATGGGATCCCTCATTAAAGCCAAGTGAATTATTGAGCGATGAAAGTCTTATTGCGCGCTAGTGAGAGGGGGCTTCTATTAGTTTGAAAATTTCATAAAGAAAGGAGTTATGGCGGCTATACGCGGACGGATCGGGACGTTTTGAATTTATAATGTCAAAGGGACTGGCCGGCGGGGGGTATGGCGCTAGAGGCCGAGCGTTGATAAAGGATCCGGCGGTGGGTGCGATGATGGCTCGTTTCCTTTTTGCTGCGGGCTTATTCCGAGTATCTGCTCGAAAAATAATATTGAATGCTGGGTAAGGGAGGGGGGAGAGTTTATTGCGGTTTATTAAGCCATCGACTTGATTATTTGCCTCCCGGGTACGCTCGATTCATGCGATGTATTCGTTTTTTTTTTATTTTTGGTTGTTGTAATTTATGATCCTTCTCTTTTTTTTTTTGTAAATCAAACGGTATTCGCCGACTTTTATCTAGTAAGCCAAATAAAACCATCAACGGTTCTCGAAAGAGAATGTAGCGAGAAAAGAACAAAAAAATGTTATCTCTATAGCGCGAAAATGACGCGGACACTCGATTCAAATGCAGAGTTCAAGTCGAGGTCCGTGGTACACACGCACACGTACCCCGCATACACTCGCACGCGCGGTTGCTTAAATTATGCAACAGCCGTATCGTAAAAAGGCTTATTCAAATCGAAAGCGGTTTCTCGTACACGTGCGAATTAACGGGAGGGAAAAAATTTATGCCAAACTAATCGCGTATCTGTAAGGCTCATACCAAGAGAGCCT
>JAPYYQ010001551.1:0-31768 GCA_030522585.1 Anagyrus pseudococci
GCAGCGGCTCGCGTACGGAGCACCAGCGGCTCCGTTTCGGAGAGTAGCAAGCGTTAGCCTGACTCGAGCCTACAGCGCTCTTATTCCCTCTCAGTGTAGTAGTCGGCATAGCGAGGGCGCGAGAAAGAGGGAAGTAGAGAAAACGAGAGCTCTAGCGTGGGAGTCCATGCCGAGTGGGATAGAGAGAATCGAGGCTTGCTCGCGCGCGTGTATGTTTGTGTGCGTACGCATCGACGTCCGAATAACGAGTCTCCTCTTCGACCGGATCAACCCCATTCGCGTATCTTCACACGGTTATAATACCAACACAGAATTGCCAGCTCTCATTAAAGATTTAATCATTCTCCACCTCGAGGTTTCTTCTTTCTTTCTTTTTTTTTTTTTTGTCGCTTCTCTTCATCCCCGCAGCAAGAAAGAGGAAAGCCTTGGCCCTCTGCTGAGATTGCTCGCAATCACATGGACACGCAATCACTAAAAGAGTGAATTGTTCTTCTGCCGAGGATGAATCCGTGCTTATTAGGACTATCGTGCTTTCTCTCTGTATTAAGTGGTTTTACAAAATCCGCCCCGCACGGCTCGCCGGATAAAAACGAGGGAGGGACAGAGAGAAAGAGAGGCCGGATTTAATGGAGCGGTTGCCCCCCCCCCCCGCAATGATGGCGATAAAAAATTTTTACGATCCTTTCTTAGCCGGACGAACGAGTATGAGGGATCCCGATGGATCTCTATCCGCGAATTAAAGCTGCAGTGCTCGTTGTAAAGCGATAAAGATGTCGCGCTTAATGCGCTAATTGTTACTGGGCCATGGACCCATTCGCTGCCATAACCGCGAGATATTCTCTATTAACCACCACATTGGTTTTTCTCAGACTTTTCATTTCGAGAAATCGACGGCCCGTGCGCACGCATTGGAAATCACGAATTGTTTATTATCAATTTTCCTTATAAGTTATATGCTCTCTTTTAAAGATATTGCTCGCTTAGCCTAAATAAATTTTCCTACAGTATCACTTATTTACCGCTTAATTAACAGAAAAATCTAACGAGATATACACCCGTATCCAAATGAGGCGCGCGAGAGTTCTTACGCTTATCACACCATTCGCATTAATAATTTTCCATAAACTTTCAATCCTATCTTAATTTCTAATCTTCGGCATATCGTTTTGTTTGCCTCGAGAAAATGCCTCGGTCGTTTTCCTTCATTTTTTACCGACACCATTAGTACGCGCCGTCTATATACATACCCAGCCTATTAGAAATCGCGCGGCCTATCTCTTTCGCACGCCAGTTTCCACCGATCGCCCCGTTAACTCGTCCGATAAATCATTTTCTTCGTAGCGAGAGAATTTTCCAATTCTCACGTCATCCGTCTCGATGTTTCAAAGCGAAGAACAATCCGGAGAGGTAATAATCTTTCGATCGCGACGCGATTCTACGAAGGGAGTAAGAGATCCACTCAGTGCCGCTATAAAACTCCCGACACCGTCGTACTGGACATTCATCCCGGGCTCGTTTCATCACTCAGCTCCAATGAAAGCCTCGCTTGGAAAAGGAGGATAGAGTTCGACAATGACCTCCGGTTTTTCTTGCATCCCACGTAATTACCCCGGCGAGAGGAAAAAGCCACTTCAAGCGAAGGCAGCAGGAGAGTTGGAAAAGCGATCTTTCCGAATCCTGGGCAATTACCTCTAACGCCGCTCGCTAAGCTAGCCGGATTCGTCGAGTTATCCCGCGCAGCTAGCGAGATAGCCGAAAGTCAGCGCTGCTGCTGCAGCAAGACTCCGGGAAGCGAAAGGGACGGCCTGGGTGGGGCTATCTGTCCGTCTTGCGGCGAAGGCTCGGCCGAAGGTCGGGACTCGTCGTGACGACTCCCTGATCTCGTCGGGCTTTGACTTTTTCTTTTGAGCTTCCTTTACTCCTCCCCCCCCCCCTCTCTCTCTGGCCACTGCTGAGATTTTTTATTTGGTTTTATCGTTAAGCTTCGCTGGAGATGGTTTTAGTACTCCCTGGCGATGGTTAGCGATGAGTCCACTGCTCTCGTTCGACCGGTAATTCTAACGGCTATTGTTTAATCGAGGTTTCGCTTTTCGCTGCCTCGATTTACTTTGACTGCTCAGGTGGAATATAATACATGTTTTGATTAGATTGGGATAAACGGAGAGATAAAGTAGTTTTTTATCTATTTAAAGTTTCGAATAATATTTTTGTGTATTGATAATCAAATGACGAATGACAATTGAAGAAACCAAAATGAATGACTATATATAGACATGCTTACTGACACGCACGCGAATAATGATAATATAAATCTATCTCTCTTATTATCGATTATTTACGTTGTATTTTTTGATAATACCATTAGTCATTCAAAAATACCTCTTATCTACCTTTTAAAATATTTTCAACAATACCAATCTGTACTCGTCATGTGCACGAATATATTTTCTTCATAAAATACGCGTATAAATCGCATTTACTATACATTAACTATCAAAACGTAATGCTCTCAAAAATGTCACGTTTCCTCCTTATCCACAGCCTTAAAACTAGAGCGATAAATCGTTGTATCTTTATTATCAGCACAAGCGTGTGTCACACGTAACCGCAAGTATAAAAACGATAAACGTACATCGTTCGAAAGGAAGTAAGCAGTGTAGCTAAGTGAAAAAGGCATTTTAGTGGTATTTTCTTTTGTCCGGCCAATAGCTAGCCTCTCCCGGAACAAAGAGCAACGAGTACCCCCCCCCCTTCCGTAATATCTAGCCTCTGTTATCGGCCGTCGGCTTTTCGCTCCTCCTCTTTCTTTCTCGGCTAGGCTCGGTTTTCAATTTTGCGCTCGCTTGTGCCGTCGTCCGGCTTGTTTTAATCGCTGCTCTGCTTCTCTCCATTTCGATCTAAGCCCCACTGAACGTGTCGAGAATTAAGCCGTCCCAATCTTACAGCGAGTATCGGAAATGTTTTTTTGCTTCCCTCGACAATTTGCCCCTTCGATAAAGAAATTACGCGGTGTTATATAGGGTGTGCATGGTGGTAATTATCGGGGGGCTTGATTTATTTGCTCGGTTTCGCCGAGAGTATTTCTCTCTTTCTCTCCGCGTCGTTGTTCAATTAAACTGTCTCTCGGACTCTCGCTAGATCAACAGGTTGTATAACAATAGTGCGGGCTGCGGAGAGGCTTGCAGTTTTGATATTGTTATGGTCGAATGTTATTTGCCAAGGGCTTTCATTGAATCAACGGCTGGGCATCGGCTAAATTAATAAAATTATTAGAAATTTATCATCGAACAATCCGGCGATGATATAAATATATGTTACATAAAACGTACAACACGTTGAAAACGACGGAAGTATATGGAGGTATAGTTGGATGGAAGCGCAAGTAGAATACGCAGGAGCGACGTCCGCGGAGTGTATACTGGCGCGCGAAAAACGAAGCGCCAGAGCCCGATAATTCAAGCGATAACGAGAGAAAGTATCGAAATCGTCGAAAGAGCCAGAGAGGGGCAAGTTGGCCAGGGCAATGCGAGCCAACGGCATACAACGAAAGGCTACGATGTGGATGGGGGGGGGGGAGTAGGCGCAGAGAGCGAAACCCATGCCAAATCAACGTCGGTTTTAGCATGCTATACGTGTTGTGTGCGAGTGTGTGCCTGTGCTTCAGCCGAGCGAGGCCACACGGTGGTTTCGTCATCGCGGAACCCCTTGCGAGAGCGGCCGATTCATCGTTCGCGCGCGCTCCTGGAACGAAGACGAGCCAGTAACGGCCGACGCTCCTCTCTTTCTCCCACTCTCTGCGGCTCTGTTCACAGTGGCACACACTTGCTTCGATCTAACCATTCTTTTTTAATGTACTTTCAGTTGCGAAATAAGAGATCTCGTTAATAAACTCATGGCTCATTTATATGCAGTGGCATATTTTGATAAGCCCGCGAGCTTATTAAAAAAAACAGGATATTATAAAAAAAATTGTAGGTTCTCGTCATAGTAATTTGTAGGCTATCGGTTCTTATTTTTAAAAAAACTTCATGAATCATAACTCAATATTGGTACTTCATGTAATTTCAAACTTGCATGTAGACCCAATAAAAAGTTTATTCGGTTTATGGACCAGGCCACGTGTTCATGGCGCTGCGCGTACACGAAAGAATTTGATAATCTAAGATTATCCGCGCAAAATTAATGTAGCATTAACCGAGAGATGCACTTAACGTTTCTGCCTTCGAGGTATAAATATTTTATGTACCTAATTAGAAGATAAGTATGAATATAGTCCGTTCTGAATCTCTTAATGCTCATAAATTGTTTAGCGGCGGATTTATGACTGCCATATTAATGCCCCCAACGTAAGTGTACAAAATCAAGGAAGAGTTATTACAGATTAAAAACTCGGGGAATATTATTAAGGCCGCCTCAAGTCACGCACTACCTCCAAGATTAAAGTAAAACACAAAATTCACCGACACGTGTTCGCTTAAATTATTCAGAAAATCTAATCCTATTGGCGACACGTGTCAGGCCAAGCAAAACAAAAAGAACGCTAGAAAATAGTTCGCAATGACGCGGATAATCTGATTTTTAATTCATCGAAACGTTCCAAATAATCAGTGAGAAAAATCGGAAAACATTGAGTTTTTCGGTAAACAAAAGAGATCGAGCGTGGTAAGGAAAGCAACGATGTGGTAACAAGAGCCCAGGCGCAGGACGAAGAAGTGTCGGTCCCGATTGCAGACTGGGCCTTAGTCGGGCTCTCTCTCGCGCAGAGAGCTGGCCGGTGTACGGCTTTGGAGCGATGCACGCGGCGGCGGCCAGATCGGCGACCCGCTCGCGCGGAGAGCAGCGGGGGCGGGCAGAGGGACGGAGGAGGAGGAGGAGGGCGACCGGCCGAACCGGTTAGACAGGTTCCCTCTCGGGCCTCCGAGAGTAGACGAAAGCCTTCCACTCCGTTATCCTCTTTTCTCTTCGCGCGCTCTCTCTCTCCCCCTCTTTCTCTCTCTACCGTCGACTCTTCCTCCTCACGAGCCTTTACTCTCGCTCGCGCGCGAGTGTCCTGTCTTTTTTCTTTTATCCTCCTACAGAGTCTTCTTCTCTCTCTCGCGCGCTCTTTTCTCGCCGTTGAAATCGTGCAACCACCGAGAGATCGACCTGGGAAAAATTATATTTTATGCGTGTGTACGTTGCTTTTAGGCTTTTCTTGAATGTTCATTCGTTTTTTTTTGGGGGGGGGGAGCGATGAGCGTTGCCTTTGAGAGAAAGGCTGCACGAGCAACTATTTCTTCATCCGCTGGTTTATTACAAATGTAGGAAGTCTGAAAGTTCAAGGTGATCGTTCATGAATAATTTGCAAAACTTAACGTTTCATTTACTACGAGCAATTTTCTTTGAGGGTCCCCCCCCCCATTGCGCGTAAAAACTTTACGGCATACTTGAAAAAGTTCGATCGCGATAGGCTAAGCGAGGAAAATTTTTCACGATAAACTCGAAGATTATGTATTCATGTCTCGGGCGGAATATTGTGGCAAAGGTTATTTATCAATTTCTTCCATTAGAAAAAGCCTATAAATTTCAGCGAGATGTTTACAATCAATTTTCTCGAAAGAGCACTGATCTTGAACGTCCGCCGTTAAATTTTCTGCTTGCCCGGTTTTACTCGGTAATACGCCAACTTAAAAATCTCAACGAGCTTTGTTACCGACAACAATATCAGTGCTCTGCAAAATAATGGCGCACTTATCGGATCTTAGTAGATCCCATTGATTACCTGCAGTCTCGCGGGCTAAAAATTGATTGGTCAATCGCTTTGCTGCCTTGCGCAATATTGCCCTGCTCTGTGTTGCCGATCGATCGGACTCGAAGAAATTTCCTGAATAAGGCTTATGTTACTCGCGGTTAATCTCGGCGTGGATCAAGATACTCAATCTCCGGCCGGAGTAACGTGACGAAAATACAACGAGAATTTCAATCGTTTGTTTGTCTTTTATGCAGATTAGCCGCGGACACAATGTTGTAGACCTTTTTTTTCGTTTTAATATGACTCACGAGCAATATATTTAAAATAATAATTTATCGCGGTCAAGCGATGACGAAACGTAAACAAAACGACGTTACAGAGTTACGAAATATTATTGCTACCAACTCCTTTACAAATATACCCTTAAACTGCATTTCATTACTTTTAATGGATCCTTTAATCAAAATATCCTTCAGACTATTTGCAAACTTTAAAAAAAATGAAAAGTCATATTTTTAAAAAAAAAGACGAAAAACTTTGAGGCAAAGCCCTTTGATTAGCATGTAAAAACAGTTCAGTTCCACATTTTCAGTTAAAAGCAACTTGCTCGTCGTTAAAAGCCGACGAGTCCGTAGCGTCCTCGTTGCTCCTCTTCCGCACAAGAGCACGCTAAAGCACGTGGTGCTTGAAAGCTCGGGGCCGCGTTTCGTTAACGTCCGAAAAAACCAGTGCGATCCGATACAAATGCCAAGCGTACAGAAACGGACAGGAAAACGAGGACGCCCGGCTCCCTCGAGTCCAGTTGGACCTTGCCGCACCTGCGCCATGATCTTTTGCGCGCATATAGCTCTTTTTTTTCTATCTCGAAAGCGGGAAATCTGCCAAGAAAGCTACAGCGAGTTTGCTGCCCGGCCATAGTCGCTCTTCTGTAAATCACACCTCGAAATCTCGGGAGGCTCCGATGTGCTTGCCTTGATTTCCGAACTTACTCTCCTCTCACACCTGGGCTCTTTCTCAACTCAACGTCCCTTCGCCTTTCCTGCTCTTAAGTTTTTCATCGACGCTTCGGTTGGCTTTTTCTCTCGATATGTCTTGACGAGACACCACCACCGCCCCCATGCCTTGACCCTCGGCTCAGCCGGACGATACCAAAGGCGCATGAGAGATCTAATCTAGCGCGCGCGGTTGCAGGTGCGTTGTGCCTGCTGCTGCTGCGGGGAACTAGACACACGGCCGAGTGTATAACGGCGCAGGTGAACGATCTTTGAGCTCTTTCTCTCTACCCCACCCCCGGCCCCTCCCTCCTCTCACTATTGCCTCTAGTCGTTTCTTTCGAGCAACTCGACGTTTCTGGAACGAAAACTCACTCTAATCGGGCATTATTTCAAATTTTATTTCGTTTCTCTACCCCATTACCGTTTGATTTTCATCAACATCCTTTTTCTCTTGATTGCACTATGATATAGTAGTTTAGTTTCATTTTTTATCGAAATCATTTTTATAACCAATTTTAATGTTTTACTTTCTTTGTCTGTTTCAGGTGAGTCGACGTTAACGAAAAACACTATTTTAAGATCATCATATTCAACCATTCCTCTGGTACGTTTTCTTTATAGACTTTAATGATAATATTAAAAATTTAATACTTAAAATATTAAGTCGGTAATTGACACCGACAAAACAAAAGACAGAGTATCCAAAACAATCGTATCGTAGATTCTCCCGATTCAGGCATGAAACGATCGAAACCCAGCCAATTAAGAAAATGCGCGCGTACCTCTTTTACATTGCCTCTCGCGGATATTCTCGTCGCCACGAAATTCTCAACGGATCGCACCTCCGATCAATCCCAATTCAAGTGTTTCACTAGCGGCAGTCAGTGTGAGCAGCATAATAACCAAGCATCACGTGTTTCAAACTTCGAGCCAAAAAAATCTCTTGACGCCATCGACCGAACTGAGTAAGGAATAAAAAGAAGAGAGAAATGACTCACAGATTCCCACGAGCAGCGAATCCCGTGGTCAATTAATTACGGCAATTCCGCGCAGCAAGGACGTTCGCGCTGCTTCCAAGAGCGAAGGCATCAGCGTCGATCTATATAACGCTCTCCGAAACAGCCTACGCCCCTCTCTCTCCCTCTCTCGTGCACGTGACGAGAAAATATCGCGCTGGCCTGTGCAGCTGACGCGCCTCGGGGCTTGCGGCTTATGTATATGCATATGCGGGCGCGCCAACGCTTTTCTCTTTCTCTCTCTCCTGGCGCAGCTGAAGCCTTAGTCGCTGCTCGATTTCGTTCGACGCGAAATCACTCTTCTTCATTTCTTCCACGTACGACCTATACGTATCGGGCATTATACGGGAATGATAAGCTGTCTCGTTTACGTAAGCCCTTGGGATACACTTACCCTTTTTCTGTACTTGGCTTTTGCAAGTAGATTCGATCGAATTTTATGAAAAAAAACGCTGTATTGTCAACATTGAAAAATAAATGGGTTACAAAATAAGTTATTTTTTTGCGTCAAAAAAAAAAGTCGAGTGCGACGTTATTGACGATATGAGTTGATTATGAGAGATCGGCAATAAAATTCCATGTTTATTCAATCGCCGTAATGCTCGCTTCACGAGCGATTAAATATAATTTTCGAATTATCCACCGAGCGTGTCGTACATCTAACGGAAAATTAGATGGTAACTCAAGTCTCAAGGATGATGTAAAACAAATAATGGTACGCTTCACGTCGGAGCATTCCTCGCACTCAAACGTTAAGTATCTTGCTCTTAATAGAACGAGAGTAATGTATACAAGACTGCTTTGATGACTCGATTCAAACGATTTTACCGCACAACTGTGCTTCGACTCACCAGAGAAGAAGGGCTGTTGATGCATTTGGCAAGGAATCGACCTAACGCGGTTTCTTATTTTGTTAACAATAACTCTGCGGCTTTAGGGTTAGGTTAGAAAGACGTAGGTCGGCAACAATGAAAACTAATATCGAGACTGGCTTTCTTCGCAGCTTGCCGGCACAGCCCGTGCTAACCCTTAACGCGAGTTTTTTTTCTCCATATTCATCGCCGGGATTGTATTCTTAACGCATAGGCCGCGCGTCTCTTCTTCGCGCAGACCAGGCGCGTTTAACCCTTGGCGCGTTCACCTGCGTGACTAAGAGGAAATCCACTATAGGCCCCGATGAGAAAATACCGCAGCTGGAAACTGACTGTACGTCCATTGTTGCGCTATATAGGATTTCGTTTTTTCCCCCCGTCATTGCCGGTATATTGTAGAAGAAAAAACAGGCCACGGAAGAGCATACGCCGGATTATTCAGCGCTAAACGCCCGTGAATGCATACTCGAATTCCTCGAACCTGCCGCTAGTGCTGTTGCGTGTCCGCGCTGCGTGATTCATTTCAAAGACGGCCGACGACTTTTTATAGACTTGGTAGCACATGCACCAGCCAACCCTAGGCGCGCACTCGTGACTCTTTACGCGAATGAATAACGCTGGCTCGCGGCATGAACTCACCGATAAAAATGTGCTAATGCTCGCCACGTCGATAATTAACTTATTAACTACTTCCTCCGCGACTCTTAACAAGTTGGCCGGCTTATGCGTGTTACTGGTAACCGATAGCAACGGCGACAAGGCAAACTGTATGCTCACCGTTACGATTTCTTTGTGACTAAGACGAAATACGCGCGTTGCTTCTCTGGCGCGTTTAACGCGCCGATCATTTCTCTTCTTACTAATGTCAATGTTAATGAAGATCAGACTTACGTAAGGAGAGTCATGAGATCGATCGCACGATTGTAGGCCTCGTAAAGCCGCGTGGGTTATTATAAAACGTGAGAGAGAGACAATAAAATTAATGAATTGATGATCATTAGCGCAGAGCGAGGTAGGTCACTCTCGAAAGTACACACAGAAGACTGAGTTTGCACAGAAGTACTTTTACGCTTGGCCAAGGACTTTCTCATTCGCTCGGCGATCAGTACAGTTAACACCCTCGGCTTGCTCTACATAAACTTAATATCTGAGGACGCACGCCACTGGACTCCGGCTTGGTCGTTCGCACTGGTAGTATATGCTAGGAAATAATAAAAAAAGGAACAGAGATCGGTTGGTCTCCCTCTCTCGCACAACCGTTCCGGCAATTTTCTAGAGCGTGAAACTCGATTGTGTTTAGAGATGAAAACGTGCGCCACAGACGCCGCCGCCGCCGCGAGAGGAGAGGCGTGCTTTCTTCGTTCGAGATCGCCGCAGAGAGATTTTCCGCTTCGGCTGGCCTTCTGATTATTTACGATTATCGCTTTCTTCCGTATTACATTTCATCCGCGATTAATAGCTTTCGAATAATTTTTCATTCGTGTTTGCTCGGCGATCGTGCTATTGTCTCGTTGCAATATCAATTCGATTATACCCTTTTTTTTGCAATTATTTAGGACTGCTTTTGAAAAATTAATCATTGGCCTAGTGTAGAAAGTTGAAATTTTTGATCGGCCCTTGTCAAAAAGTAACTTTAATAACTTGGATTCTCAAAAACGCTGTTGCATAAAAACTCTTGATCGGTTCTGGTCTCGTTTGCTTTTTGTTGGTACATAATTTCATAATATTTAACAACACTTATTAAAATCCATGCCCCGTAATGATATTCTTCGCGGCATCATTTTTCACGCAACAAAACCAGCTGACAACGCGGAGCCAAAAGCACCTCGAGGCTCCCCCCTAACCACGTACTCAATTACAACAATTCTCCTCGCATTAGCGCTCGCATCCTAAAAACCCAGGCGCCCATTCCCACATCTGTAAAAAAGAAGAAGAAGAAGAATGAAAAAAAAACAAGCGCTTAAGCAACGTCCAGCGGCAGCAGTAGCAAGCTCTCACGGAGGCCGATTGCAAATCGGCGGGGAATAAAGAACGCGCGCGACATACCGGTGAAGGCCAGCGCAAATTCATCGGCGCTTTGCGCAACGAGCGAGCGCAGCTCTCTCTCTTATCCGCTGAAATTACAGAATATGCTAGAGGTGCGCGCATAGAGGGGAACAATGACTGCTCGGTCGCATTTCCAAGCGGGAACAGGTGCCCCATAGGAGAGCGCAACAGGTCGCTCTGCCTCCCGTAGTTCTCCCTTCCTTTTTTTTCATTCGCGCGCAGTTCTCTCGTCGCTAATCGATGGATTAATTGGCCGGTCGCGCTATCCAAGGGCGCGTAGGTACGTCCGGTACGTGCTTTTTTGTCCCCCCCCCCCCCGCGAGGGCCCGTTTCGCGCCGATGCCTCCAAACTGTTCTCCTCCCACGCGGTGAGTTGCTGGCCTTTTTTGCCGAGCCAGGCAACCAAAACGACGTCGTGGATTCACGAAACTTTGGACTAGTGGAGGAAAAGCGACGCAGCTCTGTTTAGCTCGGGTCCGCCTCGGAAGATCGCTAAATCGCGACCGAGGAGGAGAAGAAGAAGCGAGAACAGTTAAGCAGCGGAATTGATTACGGCCGCGCCTCTTTTTGCTCGGAGCAGAGCAGATCGTCGCCGCTGCCTGCAGCTGCACGGGGGATAACCGGTTTCCTCGCGCGCTGTCCCTCAAGAGCACACACCAGCGCAGCGGCATCAGCAACTGCTCTCTCGGCCTCATTAATAAATTGCCCGTCGCCGTCATGCGACTGCTCTGCCCGTCCGATCCCTACCTTCTGCCCTACACCACGTCCGACGAATCTTCCTCTCTCGGAAAATCCGCGATTCCCTCCAAGCTTTATCCGCAAGCGATCTCTCTCTCTCTCTTTCTCTTGGAGAAAAACGAATCGTCGCGGATTGGCCAAATGACTTTTTGACGACGCGGAAAGCGAGGCGTTTTCTCCTCTCCATCTCCCCCGTGTTTTTGCCCCGAGCGCGAGAGAGAGCGACGGTTATTAAGATAAATTTCCCGTTGTCGCAGCCACGTCGGCGGCATTGCTTTTACACTCTCGGTCGAGCTCCTTTTTCTCCAGCTCGCGAAACCTCGGTCGGTCCGCTGATTGTATTGTTCGCTCCTACAAATTGCATTTGTTTTCCGAGCCGAGAACTATTCAAATCTCTGATTAAGCCGAGCGTTATCGCGACTGACGTTTAGACTTGGCAATATGTTTTACATTTGGCCTTTTTGTGGCTGGATTTTTACTGCCCCGGCGGGCACGAGCGCGCCGCCGAGCGCTGCGTCATGCGCGGAAACAATGAGAAATTTTTTAACGACTTGTAGATTTTTCAAGTCGAATTGTAAAGGCTCGAGGAAATATGTTAAAACTGTTGAAGAATTTTCATGCGTGAAATTGGTTAACGCTCGGGTTTAGAGTTTCAAAACAGCCTGTAGCCGGGGGACCGATCGTTCGGCGTTTGCAAACGGAAAATCGGTAGAAAGTGCTCAAACGTCGGATGAAGCTTCTTCGTAAGATGCCAGTCTCTTCGGCCGGCAGAGACGGTTACGCTCGCGATGGTAAAACTGTCGACTCGGCGTTCCCGGGAGATGCCACTGCGTAATCGACACTCTTGCTCAAGATTAACCAAGTGCCTTCTCAGCTGCACAAGACAGATAATTTCATTTTCTTTGCAACGCTGAACAGAACGAATGCGCCCGGCATTTCTGGAACACTAAGAATTTTACATTACACACCCTTTGTTTCTACGACTTTTTTATTTTGATTTTTTTCATTTAAAACAAGAGGCTATTATTTCGAATTCCGAGCGCGCTTTTTCTCAAACTTATCTCTTTCTACTCCGCGTGATGTTACTTGAAAATGTTCGTTTCTTTTATACATGTATTTCGATGGAGTTTCACGTCGTCCTAACGATAGCACACGATCCTTGCATTTATCATTCGCCACATCTCAATATTTCAATGTTTTATTAAACCGACTTGCAAATCGAAAATGACCAATGTAAAAACAGCCTTTCTTTCCAACTTTCTTCTCAACTCGGCCGTAAAAGAGTTTCATAGATTAAGCACACTCTTGTCGCAATGGCCATTTAAAACTCGAGCGAAAAAGAAAAATGAGAGAAACGATGAAACCTCAGCTGTCCGTGTCTAATCTGCCAAGACTAAAGGCGTAACGATCCCGCGGTATTTGCCGGTTGCGAGATGAAAAATCGCGCCAAGGGCAAGAATCACGTAGTGTCGCTTGCACGCGCGCACCTCAAAGACCAGACCCCGGAAACTTTGGGCTGCCGGATGCGTATGGCGAGCGCAGTAGTCTCTCCCGAGCCATCGAGAGCCAAGTTGTAATATCACGGCCAACTCCCTTACTTGCCATGAATCCAGCTTAAACGCCAGCATAGTCCTCCCCCCCTTCTCTTTCTCTTTCGAGGTAAGCGCGTGCTGGCTAGAATAAAGGTGCTGCACGTGCGACCGGAAAACGTGTGTGTGGCCTGCGGTGGAGCTCGAAAACGACTTTAGCCTGACACTCGCCTTAGCTTCTGGCTTTTAGCCTCCAATAAATATTCCTTTTTTTCCTCTTTCTCTCTCCGTTCCCTCTATTCACTCGATTATCTACCGGTTCTCCGTTGGCTCCGTACAAAAAGCCAAAGTGGATATACGCTCTCCTCCTTTTAGTGTGTTTACTGTAAATAGAGATTAAAGGCAGAAACGCTCGTTATTATCTACCCAACAACTTCATGTATTTATCGTTCAACCTTTTAATAACAGAGAGAGAGAGAGAGAGAGAGAGAGCGAAAAAAGATATATTTATCTCTCAATTTAATGCGAAATGTAACAATCGCGAACAAAGCTCGCGCGGTACTTCGCATAATCCTTTGTATATACACACCTATTCCGAAATAGCGATTACAACAGCGACGCGCAAGCATTATCAGTAGAATAGAAGAAGAAAAAAAAAGAAGCAGCAAGGCTTCTTCGCACACAGAGAGCTCGTTCGCGAGGAGACGCGTCTCTCACGGGGGGGAAGCGCAGCTGACGTCGGTCAGAAGTCAGAGGGGGGAAAGGAATGAAAGCCGGGGAGGCGGGAAAGAGAGATAGGCGCGAGGGAAAGGGAGGAGAGGGCTGCAGCCATCGGGTTTCACCTGACAGACCTGGATAGCGGCTACCGTGACGGCGGCGTTGGCGGTGTGTGCCGGCGACTACGCCAAGGTTACACACTCGGGCCCCTCCAGTTCAATGCACCTACTCGCGCCGCACCAGAGATCTCTCTCTCTCTCCCCCGAGGCCCCTTGCTCGCTCCTCTCTCTCTTTCTCTCACGCACTCCCTGCCCCCCTTGCTTCTCTGTGCTTCTCCCCTGCCGACCTCTCGGGCAATCGCACTGAGATTCGCTCGTTTTAACGAGCAGTGAGAGAGCGCTAGTGGATTCAACTATACCCGATGATCTTGGCTCTCTCTCTCCTCTTCTCGTGAGCACTCTTATGCACGTTCCCTTTACCTCGGGCTGCGGATAGCCCCGCTGTTCTCGATCGCAATTGTGATTATTATTTTTGTTTGCGCGATCATCGAGCGCACACATGGGAAAATTGTAATTTTATAAGAAGTGAAAAGTAAAAGTTTTAATGTCGGAATTTTTTTTTAATTTCTCCATTTAATGCGCAGGGTTTTTTTTCTATACTCCGAGCTCAGTCTCCCATAAACTGTTTCTCTTCATCGTGTACTCACTTATTGGTGACAGCCGAGTCTCTCAAATCGTTAGTTTCCGGTCTTACGGTTTTCTCATTTTATTTTTTTTCCCCGCCTTCACTATTTCCAGCCTGTCTTTTTTTTTCATTCTCCAGCTATGCTGTTCTCCTTGTTTACCCTTATTTCCATCTTATTTTTAGGTAAACTCGATTTCGTCGTAAATTTCATATCCTTCCTTTCGGAAAATTATTCGATGCATCCGAGGCGTTTTCACGCACGACCTGACTCTTCTTCCGCTCAGCCCCATTTTTACAGTCTCTCTCTCTCTTTCTCTTTCCCCTGTCATTTTCAAACCTCGTGTTACGAATTTGCCGTTCCTCTCGCAGTAGTCTTATATTTCCACTTCTCTCCGACGTTCCTGTAATCTCCATTAGAGCTCTGCTCCGTGAGTTCTATTCTACAAAAATCGTACATATCAAACGTACATTACTTTTCCTTTTATTTTAGTAATTCGTAACAAGTCGAATAACTAACACTTTCTTTTTTGTTTTCAAAGCTATAATTTTCTAATAGAACAACAATTTTTAAAAAACCCTCGATAAAGTATCCAAAGCTATATTTTTCCAAAATCACGATTGTCGGCTTCAAATCAAACTACAACAAGCCAAGCTTGAGTGTACGTTCGTTAATAAAGAAAACACACGTAAGAAAGATGTTAAACGCGCTCGAGACCGAGAGTGTTGGCGCAACGACTTTTCTCACCGTTTTTTTCTCTCTCCCTGCACCTCTACGAGGCCTCTTCCCCGTTTCACCCAGTGCGCGCAAAGCGGATATGCTCGCGCGCGCGCGAGAGAGAGTATGTACATTCACATTGTGCGCTACGTGTGCGCGTCTCTCTGTTATAAGCGCGCACCGTTGCCAAGCTAGACTTTTCCCCCGCGAGACTTTTTCGAGAACGAGCCTCTCTCTCCGTGCCTGACAATTTTTGTCGACGCGAGTACGATAATTGGCTTGGTTAAAATGCCTCGCCTTCCGAGACGGCCCCGCGCACTGGCTGGCTTTCTTTTAATTGACGCTTGACAGACAATGGGCCTCTTTCAAGATTTTTCCTCGTATGTCTGCTGCCGCAGGAATCACGGATTTTTCATGGTTACATCTGCCGCGAGCACGGAAAAATTGATGTATCGACGATCAGCTGCGTCCCACGCACTTTGCTTTCGATGGCTGATATCGGTAAAACCGATCGAAAATCTCCAGTGCGCAACGACAAAAAATCTTCGGCTCAAACAGCCGAACGTCTATTATGGAGGGAAAAAAACGCCAATCGACAGTGAAAGCGAGGGAATCTCTCTTCTTGTTGTAAGGACGCGCGTCGATGACTCGTTCCCCGGGCGAATATAAAATTTGCGCAGTCGTGTTTGACGGTCCCGAGGCTACTGCCAAAGCGTACGCACCACAGCCGCGAGATGAATTTCACGAGAGCTTGGTAGCAAAGGGGCTCAGCAGTGTAACCCGAGAGAGCTCGAGCGAGGGGCTGTGCAGGGGGAGGGAAGAAGACGAGGCGTCGTCTCGTAACAGCTCATTATCCCCGTAGAAAATGCGCTCGAACGCCGCCGCCGCCACCACCACCACCGACACGCTCGCAAGTACGAGGTTAGCGCCCGAGGGTGGGGAAGGGTGTAGAGGGCAAGCAATGAGAAATGAATCCCAAAGTCGTCGGCCCGCGGGCAGGAGCCGTGCTTCTTTCCACCCACGCCGGGAGATTGATGGAAGGTAAAATTCGACCGATAGTAAAATTACAACCCGAACGTTATAAATGACTGTGGAGAGATGGAGGAGGAGGAGGACGGGGAAAGGGGAGAGAGGCAAGGGTGAAAGGGTAGGAAGAAGAAAGATCCCTGGGAGATATCCCCATTGTGTTGCCGCTGCGGCGAGTCGATGCTCTTCACGAGATCCTCCTCCAGCGGCATTCCACGTATGCGTATACGTGACCGTCTGGATTATTCTTCTCGGGTTATTCATGTGTGTGTGTGTGTGTGTGTGTGTGTGTATGGCTAGGTTGTCTCTTCCATCCAGTGGATATGTATACTCCGTCGTGTGTATATCCGAGGACCAGAAGACGGACTACAAGCGCTTTCTCTCTCTCCCCCTGATCATATCATCTTTCTCGCTCCTTATCTCTCGCTGGTCTTTCTCTCTCTCCCTCCTCTCCGGCGCTTTTTTTTTCCTCCACTCGTCTGCGACGCGCGTCTTTTATTTCACTGCGATAGAACTTCTAGGAGAACGGAATCGTTCCGACGGCCACGATTATGGTTTGTTAAAATATTTCTCGGACAAATACGTGACGCATTTTTGCGGCTAAATAATTTATGGCTTTATGGTAATGATTATTGCGATTTTTTTTTATATGTCTAATGGTTTTTTTTATCGGTTCTTCTAAGAAATGTCTGTCATCAGATTGTACCTTGACGATAAATGTCAAAAGATATTGTCTCAGACATTTTAATGGTCGGTTAAAATTCTGTTTCAGTCGATTCCACACTTTTGTTCATGGCGTTATATCCGCGCAAAATCGTAACGGCTAAAAGTACGCCGGCGCCGTATATTCCAGCGCGGTGTAATTTAATAAGTCGCAGCAGCAAATTTTAACTATAAACATCCTTTTACCTTCATAAGAAATGAAAAATGAATATCTGGCAACAAAGCTTAGCTTCCTTGCGCGCAAAGCTTCTTCTCCAATTTCTCTCCCCCGTGCGATAGCCTTGGAGGAGAGCGCGACAAAAGCGCAAGGGCGAAAAAAGGGAAAATTAATTATTCCCGGATCTCCCCCCACCGCTCTGGAACGTGTTTGCTTTCCACCCATCTGCCGGGCCACCTGTGACCCCTTCCTTTTGCCCGGTTTCTTTCTTCCTGCCCATCGCGCACACGGCGTTCTCGCGCTCGCTATATGCCCTCAACTCGAGGCTCATTTGACGTTTTTATTGCCGACTAGTGGGTACAAGCCGTGAGAAGCAAAGAAAGCCGGCCACATCGAGCCTCGAAAAAAGGGAGCCCCCGAGCATTTAATCCGCGCGGTAAAACGAGCGGCCAAGCGGTAAGCATCCCCGCCCACGCGCGACTCGTTAAGTCTCGCTGACTTTTCTCACTGGGGCGTTTTCCATTATTAGAGACGACGGGCTGGACTGCCGCTGTGTCCGCGAGACGGCAATCCTCTTACGAGCCCGAATGTCCCTCGAGAAGCACTGACAGATAAATTATCCGAACTTCTCGCTTCGACGAGGGCCGTGACGTGGCGTTGCGACAGGTAATCGGGAGAGGGAGAGACTCATGGTATGTGTATATACATATATAGGTGTGTGCACCTTGACTCACCGACTCCCTCTCGTACGCGACATCAAGACCATCCGAACGTTCACCTCGGATTTCCTTCAGTCCATCCTCAATCTTGTTTTTTAACCTTCGAAGCGATCGTCGTCGTAAGCAGCCTCCGACTAATACTTTAGTTGGGTGATTTCTGCGTTTCCGGCGATCGCGTGCGCGCAATATACCTTTAACATAAAAATAAAATATTGTTTGTTCGTACAAGTCAGTGGTGTTTTCAGACCTGAGGCTGTGGATGCGTGAAGTTGAAGTATTTTTAACAATTCCTTGATGCACGACCAAGATATATTACTTTTAATCGTTTTTTCCTTGATTAATGGATAAGGTTCTTACCCTAAGTCACAAGCGAGTGTCATGAGAAAATCGGCTTGAATAGAGGAAGCCAAGTCAAGCCCGTGACAGATGGAAATCTAGCTTGCGGTATACACTTGTTAATACATCGATATTGTCGCTGAAGAAGGAGAGAAGAAGAGTTCGATTCATAAATCCTGCGCGGTGCGTTCCTAACGGTGCAGAGGATCATCGGCGCGGAATGAAAGAAGCGCGGCCACGCCCCGCCTACGCGGCGGCGATTCTACTCGCACCTGGAGGGGAAGAAGCGAGATCTTGAAAGAAAAAGACTGGGGTTTGAGGCTGCACTTGTGGAATGCAGCCTGCCACGTCAAAGCTGTAAGTCGTGCGCTCCCCCTCCTCCCGCTGGACATAGCTTGATGGTCAGTGAGAGGGAAATCTGAAAGAACTTTTACGAGATAGCCCGGGATGCGTGTGTGCGGCAATGTTTCGACCTGTGTGACTTTGCTTTTATCTATCTTTCGTTTACTCCTTTTCTTGTATGCGAGCCATCTTGGCTATCGTTTGACTGTCATTGAGCACTACTGCATTTTGTACTTTCGACCAGATTTATGTGCTTCTTTCTTTTTAGTTTTTAAAGATTCGAAATGAACCACTTGTTGATTTAATTTAAAAAAAAAAAAATAATAAAAAATAGTAATTTGTAAAATTAAATTAAATAGTTTGAAGCCCGTAGTGTAATTTTAATTAACAAGTATTGATGTTCTAAAATAAACTAAATATTTTTTTAACCTTATTTACAAACAAAATACAAATATCAAAACTTTCAAATAACTGTAATCTAAAGTTCTTTAATTAAAAACAATTAGATTTTTACAAATTTTCAAGCGGAGTGTAATTATTTAGTTTAAAATTTATTTTTAAAATTTTCAGCATTAATTTGCAGCCAAATTAGTTTCTATATCACGAAATCTTTTTTCATAACGATTAACCGTATCTACTCAAAACTTCACGTTGGACTAAAGTCTGTCTCTCAACTGTAGAAATTAAAAGTGGCTATTCGTTGACTGGGAATAAACATAAATAATATTTTTTTAATTAAACGAGCCTTACGATTCTATAAATGAAAATATTAAAACTAGAAATTTCCAGCGTAAACGAAGCGTCTTATCAAAATTAATCAATCTTTCAAACTTAATGCTATGGCACACTATCAAAAGTACCATAAAATTCACGAGCATAACGATATTTTTATGAAATCTTAAACAGTGACTTTAATCGAAGCGATAAATTTGAAATTTCTGTTTAGAGACGCCAGTTATCTACACTGGATATTCGTTTTTCTTAATTTTCCAATCGTTCCACAAAACTTGAGCAACGCAGCCTTTTATCACTTTCCATCTTATAAGCAAAAAGAAAGAGAGAGAGAGAGAGAGAGAGAGAGGGGGGGAGAGAAATTTCAGCTATTGACTGGCTACGTTCCCCATAAATCTCGGGGCTTTATGGGCAATGGTGTAAAAGTCTCCGGCAAGTAGCGGTAAAAATGTCGCGCTTAAACGCGACCTCCTTACCCTCTCGCGCTTGTATGCTCCTTATCCAGCATCAAATCAATACACCAATCAATCACCCAGCCACCAAATAACGATTTCCGTAACGCGGCTCACCAGCCAGTGCCACTTCTACCAACAATATAACTACGCGCGTTCTCGTTACATACGCCCCTGTAACTCCAATATCCTGCACTTGCCTTTCTTTTCCTCAACGTGTTCGCCGCCGTATGCCGGCGATAAATAGATTTAGCTTTTTCACTGAATAAAAGTCTCGGGCAGCAGGGGGTATCAAAAGATCGTAGAAAACTCGAGGAACTAGTACGTCGTCTAAAGGTCCGTGACTTGGTACTCCACCTGGCTGCTCGTAATTTTGCTCGTTTGCGCTAGTCTCTCTCTCTCTCTCTCTCTCTCTCTCTCTCTCTCTCTCGCCACCGAGTCTTTCTTCGTCGTTTTGCCCAAGTTGAAGGAAAAGAAAAGCGCGAGCGCGTTCCTCTCGCATCTTACCTGCTCGTTTTTTACGAGCCGCGGGGATGCGCGAAATTACATTTATTTCAGTTGTTTCGACCTGAAGACGACGACGTCTCGAAGAGCTGAGAGAGCTCGCTGAATTGTGTCTTACTGCAAGTTGTCCTGTTAGTCCCGGGCTAAAGTTGAGTTACGGCCGTTTTTGCGCTATTTCTTTGTTAGCACTTCACTTATAATTAAGAGGAAAAAGGAATGGAGAGAGAGGGACTCGTTTTTAAGAAACGAAGTTTACTTCTTTTAGCAGTATTCGCGATGATTCCAGCTTCTTTTCATTTATTGTGTTGCGCCAAATGGAAAACTTTTTCATTTTCATTAACATCGCAAAAGTTTCGTTTTTTTTTTCAGAAATAAGAGTCTGAGAAAAGTAGAGCACACTAATCCTTTTTTTTTTAAATTTTTTACAAGAATATTTAAATTTATGCAGATTATAAATAAGTAGAAGATTTGCTTAATACCAAGCATGTAGGATAATTATTTCATGGCAACTCATAATTATTATGATGTTCAGCATTTTGTGCAATTAAAAATAATGCTTTTTATGTTTATAAATATTTTAGCAATGTCGAATCAAAACGTGACGTTACATCACTATTCAAATAATTATTGAAAGCTCCGTAATTGCTCCATGATGCCGCAAAAATGTTATTTCCAAAATACCACGTCACTCGATTTTCGAATCGTAAAGGCTTATATTACTGTCAATATTTAATATTATCGTGTAAGAGAGATGTATCACGCGCGGACTTTTTAAACATTTACACGAGCGTAAAATGTTACGACTGAAAAAAATATAATGTGGAAATGAAAACCGCACCGCACACATGAAAGTAAACCAAAGAGAAAGAAAACAGAGTGAGGTGTTAATCGAAAAGGAAATCGCGTTCTCCGCTTGCATTCTGTCCGCAAATGGACGCTCAGGAGCCCTAGATGTATCCGCTGACGGTAGCCAAAATTATCGACCGAATGACTCGCTCCGGGCAGAGATCCCAAACGATCGCGGAACCTCTCGAGCTCTCACCTTAACCCGAAAAAGGCAGGTTTGGTAAAGGACAGGCGTTTTGACGTCACTGCTCGTTTTCCCGGTCAGCGACCCTTCGCCGGCTGCTTATATTTAACGATCGCCACGAACCGGTATCACGATTCGGCGCTTACATACTTGCAGCCAAAAGGTGTACCACGGCCCCGTCCGCGTGACATACCGCGCATACATAATGTGTAGCCTGAAAGTGCGCGAGAGAAGAGAGGCGTTAATAACGGCCCCGTTGCTCCCCCCCTCTCTCTCTCTCTCTCGATCGCACTTTGGTATATGCTAAACAGAAACACAGAGCTGGTATAGGCGAAGGTGGGCCGAAAGAATATGACGCGCGGAAAATATTCAGTGTCCTCGTTTTTGCACCGTCAATTCGAAATTTTATGCTGATGAGAAGCTGCTATGGGATATTCGACGCTGATGAAGGACTAAGCGTAGTCTGTAAATCGCCGAATCATTTATTCACCATAGAAAGACCGAGATTTGCGTTTTGTGGAAGTAAAAGGGCTATTTGACAGTGTTTACGGCGCCAAATCACTGACGAGTTTTGTCTCGATGCTCTCGTCTCGTCGACTTAAACACTCTAGTACGTCCTAGGGAAGAGCGCCCACCTGTTCGCTGTTATATACCAGCAAGCCCCCCACACTATACGGTAATCCGATTTCGCGAGTAGCGTGACCGCCGGACGTTGGCCCGTCGCAATCGATATACACGCTCGCGCACGTAACTCGGCCTGTGCTTACTCTCTGGCTTTGTGTGAAAAATCGCAGTTTACCTTCTAAGTCAACGTCTTCAGCTGTTGCAGTTTGTCAATAAGAAACGCTTTCTTTCTTTTTGGGCCTGTATAGCAGCTCTCGCATCTGAGATTCCTTTTTAAGCCGCACACCCACGCTCTGTGACGTGTTGTAGGCAGAAGACGCGACCGAAGGAATTTTAAATGGGCTCTAAAAAAGGTGTTTTCCATTGGCGAGGGCGCACTCCGAGCCTCTAGGCCACTCACCTTTTTCGAAAACCCGCTCCTCCCCGATGGAATTTTAAAAAGCATAGCCGAGAAGCCAACGCGGTTTAATGCGTTGCGTCGACGTCTATAATGACGTAGGCCTGTGGTAGAGGCGCTCGCGTTGCCAAGTTGAGCTTTATTTTTTTTTTTGCTTTATTGTCGATATAAGAGAGCTTTTTAATGACGGCCTTTATACTGTTATAATTACAATCTCCTAAAAGGTAATTTCTGCTTTTATTATTTAAACAATTTTATTCTCCTGAAATATTTTTTATGGAAATTTTATAATTTTAACATGTTCAGTCGAGTGTGATATTACATAAAGGCGTAACTTAATTTTGTATGAGATTAGTTACGATCGATCGAATTCATGTTACGTGCAAAGTAAAATTAAATACGCCTATGCTGTAACTCTTACATTACGCAAAATAATATTACGGAACCGTAATTTTGCTCGAATTTTTAACATTAATTTTCAAAGTATTTACCTTAAATAATAAAACAATAAAGTTTAATTACTGAATGCTCATAAAATGGAGTCAACCATGTACAAAGCGTAAAACATTCGGTATACAAAATATAAGAAAAGTTTTCGAAACAGCTTGATGAATTATATTAATGACAGGAAATCCTTCATTTCTATTACGCATAATACAATAATAGAAAAAAAATAAATAGAGTAATTTTATGCTCACATTTTACATAATAATAAACATTTTCTTCATTAGAACAAAATGAAATAATTTTGTAAAACTGATCTTCTGTATAATAAAATTCCTCTTACATTACATAGTATGAACATACATTACACATAAACAAATATCATAAGCAAAATGTCTTCTAAAAAGACGCTGCGGCAGAGACTATGTTGGCAAGAAAATAGGCTGCCCCAACGAGGCTACATCCTGCGCGAGAATAATAAGCCGGTAGTTCGCGCGCGTGCGTACAATTGCCGGAAGCGCGCCAACTTTGCCTTGCCGCACCTGTCGTTACTCGTCATGCGCTTTTCCCAAACCTCTTGGCTGTATATTTGGACGAATTTCAAAAAAATTTGAAATATTAAATAAAAAAACGATCAAACACTGTTTAACCTATCATTCGGGATGAAATTTTCTCGTACTCAAAAAGTGTATATTGCAAAATGTTATTTTCTATTAAAAATTCCATAACTACTTTCGTCTTACCGAATCCTACCTACGATGAAAATTCTCGTTATTGTAATCTCGCTAAGGTGTTCTCTAAAGCTAGAGTCGCAACTGAATCCTCATCGCGTGCAAGCCGTTTGGCAATCGTGAAATTTCATCTCTCTCTCTTTCGCTCCTTTAATAAATCATGCGCCTTTCAAATTATCTTCCCTAGTCTCAAAATGAATCTCTGCAGGTTGAGGCACATAAAGGCCTCCGTAGAAGCAGTTTTGTTCATCAGCAACAAAAACCGATTAAATCTACCATTTATTAACCGCGTATACTTAAATTAACACAACGCACACGTAAGACTGTTATTTAATACATTTGCAGGGGATGCAGAGAAAAACTGTAAAATATTTCATACTTCAGACGTGTATGAAAAAATAATGTTGTCGCGGAGAAGAGACTAGTAATGTAAACACGCGAACCCGTTAGCGCAACAGGAGAAAACAAGCGAGATAGAGAAAGAGAGAACACGTCTCGGTCGGTGCATCCCCCCACTTGTCATCGCATCGCGGTCGCGCTGCGACTTCTCGGGAGGATGAGTTCCTCCGGTCTCGACCGTAGCCCATACAGTCCTCTAACTCGTGACGTGTCTCGGGCGTTCGGTTTCCTCGCTCCAGATGCCGATCACGAACCTCCGACTCTCCTCCCCCCCCCTCCTTCCACCTTCACTGCCTTGAAGAAATTGGCCTGGGAAGAGAAATGCATCAGGCGACCGTGGCTCTGCGGTTCTTGCCTGAAAAAGCGAGCGTAACCTAGCTGTAGCGTTGCCGTAGGAATAAATTAACTTTTTGCCGTTGTTGATACCGACCGATCGCTTTTCCATCAGCTACTTTTTTTTTTACTCTCGGTTATTTAGCAGTAGAGAATTGGCTTATGTACGTGCGTGATGTAAATTAAGATCGAAGTGGGACGCATATAATAAATCAGGTGCGCAACGATGAAAGTTCATTCCGAGTATGGATATAAGGCAATTAAGCCGTTCGAATGTGTTCGGCTCTCGCGTCGATCAACTTATATGCGAAGAGGAAGATGAAGAAAAAAAAGGATGGCACTCGGGGTTTGATTTGCATAAATTAAATTGAAAAGTTCGGCCGAAAGTATAAGCGCCACGCGTCTTATCGCGTATCTCCTTCGCGTTCAAGCTGCGATACAAGCTTTAATTAAATTTACGTGTATACGTACGCGCGCGACCTACTTAGCATCATCCATCCATCCCAGTAAGCTAATTTTCACTGTAGATCAAAACCTTCATTTTTTTTTCTCTGCCGAGGGAACATACGAAGCAATGATTAAACCGAACGCGTTAGTCCGCAATATCCAGGCTAATGCAACGGAAGTCCATGCGACTTTCTCAAAGCCCGAGGCTCGCGTCTCCTGTGCGCGTGCGTTTGATGGTGACATCGCGACAACCTATAAACTTTCATATCAGAGCAGCCGGTGCTTTTAATTTCCTCGGTGGTCGGAATACACGCGGCACATGAGCAGCCCTAGCGCGTGTGCCCCATCACCTAAATGAGGATCGGGTCATGAAAGCTTCTCCGGACGACGAAAGAGCCGAGGCCCCTGTGGTGGAGGGAGAGGGGGGGGGGGAAGAGCAGCTGACTTGAGAACAGCTCTTTTCGCGACCGGTTTGCCGATGCTATCTGGAAAGGAAAAGCGGACGAGCACAGAAAGCCGAGAGCTCTGCCGAGGGAAAAGGGAGAAGGAAAGACGGTGACCCCCCGCGGAATGGAAAAGCGGCCTGCGCGCAGAGACAGCGTGAATATTAATACCTCCCTGGCTTGCAGATTACATCTTTCTCTCTTTCTCTCATCGGGTAGGAATGAACTCGGATTAAGTGTCGACTTTTCCAGACCCACACCCCGCCGCTGCGGGTGTAAAGCTTGGCCAAAGAGGAGGTCGTGCGCTCGCTCCCTGCCATCTCTGATGAGGCTGGAAGTGGTGGGAGGAGGAAGGCGCTTGGGCTTTTTTGACTTTTAATTGAATCGCTCCGGCCATTTCGCGGTTCATCGCGCATCTTCGGGGGATAGGTAGTAGGGCAGAGGAGGGAAGCAACAAAGGGGAAACGGAAATGAAGAAATCTGCTACGGCCTTTTTGTTCGCGCGCCCATTATTATCTGCCGCCCTTCTCGTGACGACGACGCTGTGGCTGGCCTGCGTTTAATTAAACGTCTTATGTGAATTCGGACAAAACGATTCGAGTTATCTTGACCAATGAAATTTAATTAATTCGTTCCAAGAGTTTTATGAATTGTTTCTGTATGTATTTTGAGATAATTTTAGAAATTCTTTTCAGACGAATTTTATTTCGATATTTATTTTGTTTGATTTTCGTACATTCATTTCCAAATATAAAAATCCAAATTTATTTTATACATTGCATTATGTAATTATTTTTGTTGTATACAAATATAATATTTATAATCGATGGAAAAAGGTTTCATTATTATTATACGCGATATGAAATTCGATGAAATAACATTTCATAAGTTTTGATAAATTTGATAAATTTATTTGAAGATTACATTACATTTTTAGCTCATTCTTAATAAACAATATCTTTTAAATATTATTAAAAAATTATAAAAATTCATATAAAACTTTCAGTTAAGATAATAAAAACTTATGTAAGTTGAAAGTTAAAAGATTTCCTCTGAAATATGAAGATAGTGCGTCCAAGGCGTTGCCGGTGATGAATTACCTTTTTTTTTCCAAATAGATTCAAACTTTTAAAATTCCCAAACTTTGTTTGATGTTCCAAAACCCTACTTTTTTGCAGCTGAAGTGCAAAGCGATTTTGACCCTCCACTTTTATGGCTCATATTTACTAAACTTACCTCTTAAACAACTTGAAAAAAAAGACCCAACTATGCGCATTATGTCGTAAATAAATCACTCATCATATCATGCTAAACTTTTATTCGAACTTCAATATGTGACTAAAATAATTATCTAAGCAATTGTGTATCGCAATCAATGCAAATATATATTTCGCTTTTTGTTACAGGTACGCATAACTCAACGTCAAAAGCAATTCCAGACAAGGTACAGAAAGTAAGAGAGAGGGGGGAGATGCAAGTTAGAGGTGTACAGAGAGAAAGACAGAATCCTTTAGCGTCTTTAGCATCGTAGAACAGTCTAAAGGCGAAGTTACGTAAGCCAGATGCCTTCCGCGTGTCACTCTCTATGAGCTTAAGCACAATACTCATCCTCCTAGAGCCGAGATTATACCATCTCCCGCGCTTGCAGCAAGAAACTCCTGCCTTCCAAATCACGTGTTATTCGTAAACTATTTCTATAATTTTTTTTTAAAACTCCATTATTTTGTACTTCTCTCTATTTTTCCAAGCGCCAGTCAAAACATAGGCGCGTGCGTTACGCAGTTGAGCATATAAAGCAACTCTCGTAGTTAAAAGCCCACACGTCCGGCCGGCGGCCGGTGTTACGTTTCGCGTTCCGCAAATTAGCGAGCATAATGATTTCCCGCGCGTACTGCGTCCTCGCGATAAGAAGAGGAAGGAAGGTAGGGCCACGCACCAAACATATAAAATCAAAGAGCTCTGCCAGTCGCAACGTCTTTCCCTCTCTCTCCCACACACACACTCTTGCCGCGCGGCATACAGAGTAAGAAAACAATACTCACACTCTCACGTGTAGATATAGCGGTCGTGTCGGATAGTGAAAGCCGTGCATAATAGATTTCCAACGCGCGAGGAGGAACAAAGAAACCGGGAATTCGAGACTAGGACACGTCTGCAGAGGAGCTGTGCAAGGTGCAGCACCAGCACCTTCGTCGAGTGAGAAAGGATAAATAGAGAGAGAGGCTGGGGAGAGGGGAAGAGGGATAGCAGGTTGTTATTTATGAGCTTGCGCAATCCATCGCCAGAGAGAGAGGGGGAGGGGAAGCCGCTCGCGTACGGGGCTCATTAATCAAATTCCAATTGTGCCGATTTCCAATGAGCGCGAGCGCGCCTGCCTGTGGCTGACAGACGGCTTCGAGGAGCTTTCGAATTAGACGCGCGCCCCGAGCTACGAGACTATGTGGTACTGAAGCGAACGAGGGAGAGAGACAGCTAGTGTTATAATGGATTTGTTAGAGGTGATGGAGCTGATGCTTGTTCGGTGTTTGTATGGTTCTTTTTTTTTCGAGAGGATTAAGGGTTAGTGTTAACAAGATCGTTTGTTTGCGTTGTAACTGTATAAAGCTCGGGTTTTTGCGTTTCTTTGTAATGTACAATACTCTTATTTCGTTAAAAAAAAAGAAAAAAGAAAAACACGCATTGAACAACGAAGCTCATGAACTGTTTATCGACGAGAAGACCAAGTAAGCGGGGGAGCGAGGCTCACAACTCAATCCGCGCAATCGCTTAAATCTCTTCCCCTACCTCTCGGCCCTCTGTTTTGCATATGAAACTGCGCGGCTGCGATTGGACGAATAAGCACGTTGCCTTTTCCACCCTTTTTTTTTATTGTCGGCTCTCTATACCTCACCCCATCCCCCTGCCCGCGCGCTCTCTGAAATCGTTGACGCAAAATTAACGTTGACGCGCAGTACGAGCAAGCCTCGGAGGCGTGGCTGGTTTTACTGCCCGATAACTCGGCGTTTATGCTCTTGTCGCGCTTAAAAACAAGCACTCGCACGCGTAGCCTCCACCTATTTCGGGATTTTTTATTTCGGTTCGATGGACTTGTGGCTTTTCTTGTTTCTTTTTTATTTTGTTTTTTATTTTCCCCCCTTTTTTAACCAAAGTAATTTTTTATGGTCTCGTTTCGACCAATGTTTTTCGCAAACACGTTTATTACGTGCATTAAAATTTACATTATTGAAAGGACTCGTAACGTGTATAATGTTTCGAACTGCTGGAAATATCGGGAGGGTAGAGATACGGAGGAGACAAGGGGAGGGGGGGAGTTTTAAATAATCGGCGCAGTTTGAATTTGTATGTCAGCGCATTTCTTATTGAGTGACAAGACAAACGGTAAGGCAGTATTTCGTCAGCTTCTTTTTGGACCTCGAGAAAAATCCGTAAAGTCGAGAGATTGCGCTTTTGTACATAGCTCGCGGCGACGGGGCAAAGGGATCCGCCTTATCGTGTCTCCTTTCGCGATGATATAAAATCGTCCCTGTCGGCAAAGTCGAGGGGGAGATAAGGCAAGCGAGAAAATAAAAAGGATCAGGAACTGAACAGACGCGATTAATAGCTTTAAATGAAGGGATAAGTGAAGTGCTATGTTCAAGCGAGTTCGTTTATTACACGTTAAATTAATCAAACGATTTTCGTGATATTTAAACTCCTTATACATATACATAAATTATCGCCGCACTCGTTTTATTCTCTAAAAATGTGCTCAACTATCTCGAGAGACTACACTTAAATTGGTTTCTTTTTACCTTCAAAGTATCATCTTGACGATGGAAAAAGCCAATGTTGAAGCAGCCACAAGTGGCGAAAGAAAAAACAAAAGGAGAGAGTAGTTGTCGAGTGTTGCATCTCATTAACGGCATCGTTTACGAGCGACCCTTGATGCAACTGGGAAAAAGAACGTTAGAGGTCGAGAGTAGGCCGTCAACTACTCATCTCACTAAAGTTTTCAATCGTCATCCTCGGCTTCCTTTCAACTCCGTTTACCAATCATGGCGAAATCGATTTTCACGAGGATCGTGCTTTTACAAGCCCAATTGCAGCCGGGCAATTGTCCCGGTCGGAAACGAGTGGCCAGAGTTTCGCTCCGCGAGTCAAGGCTAGTTCGTCCGGTGAGCGGCACAGAGAGAGTGTGCTGTGTCTCTGTGGTCAGCGGCGAAGGGCAGTTGAAGGTCACTGCTGCCGTCTTTTGTCGTCCGTTCTGTTTCACGCGTCTGCTTGCAATAATGACGCCGCAACGTGCTCTCACCCTTCACGTTTCCCTTACACTCCGCTTGTCGATGCACGACTGTAGTGTGGGTTTTACGTTGAACTTGGGGTAATCCCAAGGGAGAAAAGTGATACTTTGCTTCCCTTCTGATTATTTTACGAGGTTCACTTTGCGCAACAGCTTTTTCCTATCGTTTTTAATAAAATGTATAGGCGTAATTTTGACGGGACATCTATATTCCAGACCTTTGAGATGCCCAAGTTGCACACAACTAATTTTACAAGACGACGGACCATCGTTGTGTGCTCTTCGCGGCTTTCGCCGTGCACAGCACGACGCTCTTGGAATATCTTCCCACTGAAATCCTGACCATTCGCACCGTCTCGTTACCACAACTCTGCATTTCCCTCTCTCTCTTAGCGGCATTTCTCGAATTTTAAAGCCAAAAGGCTCTCGGATACAAACGCCTTCTTCAAACCCACTGGCTCCAAGATAGAAGAAGAAAAAGGAAAGGGCTGGCCGAAACGCAGCGGAATTCCTACCGCCCGGCAGGTTGCGCAACCTCATTTATATAAGCAATTCAAGCAATTTAGCAATTTCGCGAATTTCCTCACGGACGATACCCCAGCCCCCAATCCCTCTTCCTTTCTTCTTCCATTCCAGTACGATTCGTTGGATCGAGCTTCGACGCAACCCCTTTTCTTACGGAGGAGAGAATCCAGTCGGTCGAGAAAGGGGACACTCAAATTGCGTGACGACGGGGCGCGAACTAATCTAGACCTCCCCTCTCTCCTCCCCTGCCCTAGCCTTGCTGTCACAGCCAGCCGCCACCGAAGAATGCCACCTTTTGTTTCGTGGTCCAGCAGACTCGCTTACTCGCTCATTCCCTCGAAGAGATCTGTAATGAATCGCTTGCAAGGGCTGCGAGTGTCCCTGACTTGTTCATTTGATTGCGCGTAAACCTTAGAGAATTCTGGCTAGATTTCTTTCGTCTCTCTCACCCTCCCCCCCTCCTTTATCTCACAGTGGGCATTAACGATCGATTTCGTCCAGTTAAGTTAATGAAGGTCTGAAAGCGATGCAGAATTAATGAAGAAACTGCAAGTTAAGGTTTGAATTGTTGATTATTTTGATGATTGCTAGAGTAGGACGTTTATATATATTTAATTTGTGAATTCCGCATAAACGATACGGGCACATGTTAAGAATACAGTGATGAAATTTTTAAAATGTTACTTTAGTTTGGAAAATTACAGATGACATTTGAGATAGAATGGTTGATTGTTTTTTAAGACTTTATTAATAATGCATACGTAGACTTATGTACGTACGTGAACATGTTACACAATTTTTCCGAAAATTCATTTTAACGTGACTGGCGTACGAAAATATAAAAACCAGATGAATATCGATTTTTCCCAAGTAAATTTTGAAATGGTTTTTTTTTTTATAAAAATATGCAGAGAAAATATATGAACAAATTAAAAAAAAGAATTGAAAATTTAAGTATACCTACTTTGATCAGTTTTTAAAGTCTTGATAAAAAATGATTCATTCCTTTTTTTTAAAAAAAAAGAAAATCTGATTCATCCAACAATAATAGCAAATTTGCAATACACGAACGATGCATTACGCATAGTCGAGAAAATTTGTAAGATTCTTTAGTCATTAATAAGAAACATAATTCGACAGTTCTTGTCGAGCGTGAAAAACTTATTCTCGAAGCACAAATCCTGAAACTCGCGTCAACTCAAGAGATAGATGGAAGAAAAACCGGTCGGCGGTGAGAGGAAAGCGGTCCGGTGGGGGGAGGCAGTCTCTCACCAAGACGACGTCATCTTCTCCATCCAGTGAGAATAAGACGGAGGGGGGGGGGAGGATAATCGTCTCGCGTAGCCGCCGTGCGTCTAGAAAGAGAAAGAGAGATAGGCTCGTTTGGAATTTCTCCTCTAAATGAAATAGATATTTTAAAAATAGTTTATACAACATTGAGTTTCAAATATCGGCAATCGAAAAATATTTCATAACGAAACGGTTAGACGAAATATAAATGTTACTTTTATCAGTGCGCGCTTAAATTTACCAATATGGATACGTAGCAAACTGTGAATTGATGTATCGCATGAAAATTCATATATTCTGAAAAAAGTGTTTTGACAAACTAAAATTCCAATCCAGCTTTCGCGAATTGGATCAGATGTTTCGTTTTGATATTGATCTAGCCCAATCATCTTTCGCGGATAACGTGTGCACAGCGGCTTTATTGGTATTTTGATGATTTAACATTTTTCTAAAGATCGATTTTTTCAAATGAATACTTATTAATTTTTATATTATAATGATAATACAACAAGCCCTCGTTACGATCAACCGAACAACAATTAGGCATGTAAAATTTACATTACGAAACTCCGGTGCAACAACATCGAGGCTAAGAAATCGGTAATCGGGTCAGTCAAGCTGTTGCAAATCGATTAAACACGAGAGAGATAGAGAACGCAAGAGAGAGAAGTAGCTGCATTAGCTCTCTTACTCATGTAGTTGAAGTTTGCAACGATGCTAAGCATCGAATTTTCAAAAGTGCCACCGCCAAAAAATAATGATATAGGCTTTAAGTGCGGACCAAAAAAAGGT
>JAPYYQ010001552.1:0-31196 GCA_030522585.1 Anagyrus pseudococci
ATTATACATGTAGTAAAATTTCCCTATACATGGAGTATATACCGCGCGAACTATACAGTATAGTAATTTTTCTTTATACATTTCTATACGTGTATATATAGGTTGTTGGAGCTCGATGTGTATATGTACGCGCAGCTGCTAACGAGAGCCGAATAAATGAATATTCATAATAACGATAAAAAAAACCCGGTTTGCTTGTAATCTTTGCGAATGTCGCTTATATACATATGGATGGGACGCGCGAGTTTAGGGAAAAACTGACGTTATTTCGACACAACAATTATACACGCGATAACGAAACTCGATGTTTACATATATACGTGTAGCAAAACTACTACATATTCAAAGTATTTATTAAATAAAGTTCTGTTATTATCGTTTAATTTTTCCCTCCTTTTCTCCGCAATTCCTCTTTCTTTTTTCGTCTTCTTTTTAAGAAAACGACGCTTTTTATTACCGTCTACCGGGGCTGAATTTAATTATGGGCTAAAAGTAAGAGGAAAAAAGAAACTTCAAGGGTGTACAGCGAATTCGAACGGGGGGAGGGGCAAGGAAAAGGGCCTTTAGTACATATCCCTCTTCCATGCGGATAAAAATTAATACGGAAAAATGCGCATTATGGAACACGGCCAAGAGAGAGAGAGAAAAAAAAGTGAGGGAGAGAGAGAAGGTTCGGTCTATAAAGTCGGTATAAAGAAAAGCCTGGATCTCGCACGAGGGGGGGGGGGGCTGCCGATAAGACGTTCCTCTCTTGCTATTCGCAAGTAATTTTTCAGCCGTACATTCCTTTGTCGCGGCCGCTCGTATTTGCCTACAGCCGAAGCTCTCTTAATCTCGGCTTCTCCAAAGCTAGCGCGCCAACGTCGACGAGACTACGACGAGAGAGAGAACGAGGGAAGAAGAGTGCGCGCGCGAGCGGTGACACGATATTCCGTTAACAAGAAACCAATGTCACGTAGATAAATCTTTGACTGAGGGGTGCCAGCGAGGAGCCAGAGGGGTGCCGAGAGACACAGAGAGAAAGAGATACAGAAGGGCCGGGCTTCCTTTTTCGGTGCCGCGACGACTGAAAAAGTAAATCGCGCAGTCGAGCATTTATCCTCGCTCTCTCGGTGACTCAAGCTCCATAATGTTTTTAGTGCAGCCTCTCTCTCTCTCTCTCGGCCTTTGTTCCGTCGACGTTGGTCTCGGTTGACTTATCGCCTACCCCCCACCCCTTAGCTTCCTCCTGCTCCAGCACTCGTCTTCGGCTTTATTGCATTCCGTCGCCTATAGCTATTGTCGCCCGTTAACTCAGATTTCGGAGCCGCAGCGTACATTCGCCAGCGGCTTTAAGCATTGCTCGCGCGCGTGTCTATATAGGCCTACGCAACAACCCTCGTCGCGCGAGCGAACGACTCCACTGACCGATATACATGAGTAATATCTACTTCTTTTTCTCTCTTTCTCTCTCTCTCTCTCGCCAGACTCGTCCACATATTTTAATGCTGTTTTCTCGCAGATAAAACGCGCGTATTCATAACAGCCACTCGCTCGAGATTTTTACGAGACTGGAGGACGAGCTGGCGCGCGACTGCTGTTTGCGATTAATCTAAGGCCGCTCTAATAAATCAAAACACCTGCGAGACAATGTTTAAAATATCGTAAAAGCGCGCGGCGATTGCCAAGCCGGACGGCCAAACACCGTATGCATTTGCGAACAGTTTTTACGGGCTCGTAAACTCACTCCGGAGAGCGATGGATCTTCCCAGGAGTTTCCTCCTTTTATCCAAACGATTTTTATCCGCAGCGCCGAGTGACGAGCTCCATACGTTTGCTACCATGAGCGCTTGTACGGAGGCTAGAGAGACAGCCGTGAGCGAGACGAACAAAGACGAGCGCCACCCTAAAGCCGCGCGTATGTGTCAAGCGCAAGTCCCGCGAGCAAAATCAATATACAAGCACAGCCGAGATTACAGTCTCGCGGGAGCTTAATTTTCACCGTACGTGATTCCAGAGTGCCGCGTTTAAATCCGCGCGCTTCTTTGACGTTGTTTCATTTTGTTTTATTTTTTTAGCATCGACGAACTATATAAAAGCGTAAAAAGTCGACGTTTCAACGATGACTCGGAGAGGGAACGAAAAAAAAAAGCAAAAATTGAGAGGAAAGGAAAAAATAATCTTAGGAAAAAGGCAAGGCCGTTGCTAAAAGAAAGAGGCGCGTCTCTCGTTAGTAATGTTGAAGTGGAAAGAGAGAGGCAGTCCTTCATATCCCTTTCAGGTGCACTTGTGCGTATGAGTGATGGAGATGCATACGTCGAAATTTATTTGCCGGCACGTAGGGCGCGCGCGCGCACCTTCATCATTTCGACGTCGCGTATATGTCGCTCTGGCTGCTTCCTCCACCCGCGCGCACCCGCTGCCGTTCATTAAACGCCTCACTCGAGAGAGAGAGAAAGAGTACCGGGCTATACAGGCATATACGGCTCGCTTCTGCCATTGTTATCGTATATACATATATGCGTGCCCGGTCAAAAACAATCGTAATCGGCCCTCCCCGGCTCTGAGACAACAGCCGAGTGTAAATTTATAATGACTTTGATTTGACAACGTTTGCACGGTAGTACGTATGTCGCTTCTACGATTATAGGAGAGCTTGTCGATGCGATTTGATATCTATAAGGATGATTTTTTGCTCCTCGCGCCGGTTACGTAAGGTTTTATTAACAAAAGAGATATATAGGCGCGCGCGAAGCTCTGCTACGGGCGCGCGCGACACATAACGCGCGCCGGAGATCGCTCGCGGTTATTATATTGTAAAACGAAGATAAGGAAGTCAACGGCATTTTGTACCTGATTGTTCTTGAAAAACGTAAGTACAGCGTGGACTTACGTCATGTCTTCATGCACCGGGGGCGATCGCGAGCAGCTATCTACGATTCGCGCGCAGATCAAGCCTCTTGCTCTGACGAAAAGAAAAAAAAACAAAGACGTGTGTATGATTAAAACGAGTCTGCGGCGGGCATTAGATAGCCTTGGCTACTTATCTCTCATTTAAAGCAGAGTTGACGAGAGCGCGCGCGCGCACACACCGATGCATTTCAGATACAACACGGCGAGATAGGCGCGCGTTTAAAACGCGCACTCCCGGCTGCGAATTAATAAGCTTTATGCCAGAGCCCCCTTCCCGAGTATATTTAATCGCGTTTAGTCGATAGGTGCAGCTTCATTGCTAAGGCGCCGTTCGACGCACTCCTAGTCAGGCTTTTAAATGAATTACAACTATGAGGAAATACGCGACAAGCGAAATTTGCCGGCCACCAAGGTATTTCATTATTTCCTTTACGTTGTTAAGCCTTATTCAATGGGGTTTGTAAATTTTCATCCCTTTTTTTTTGTTTTTTTTTCATTATTTAACTCGATCTGATAATAACCAACATTATAGTAGTTTAGTGATGACAAAAATGTATTTCATATTCTTAATACTCGTCATTATGTAGAAAAGATCCGTAATGATCTTATCGGGCTGTGTAAAAAGAACTAATACGATCTTATATCACTTAGAAAACATATCGTCGGTTTAATGAGATATTATTTGAATAACTCTCTTTTTTCCATTTTTTTATAAAACCGGTGAAAAAACAAGCCTTTCCGGCTGACTTTGCTTGTCGATAAAATAAAACGCACATTATTACATATACTAATATCACACGATTAATCGGCAAACAGATAGAGAGGCTGTCGAAAACAAGTCCTCTCTCTGGCCAAATTTTCTTGTCACAACAATGTCAAAGTTCAAAATAACACGGGGCTTTTTTACATAATGACAATTATTTCATTGATTCTAAAATGTTTATTCAATAAATTTATATATATATGTTTGTGTATCTATTGATCGGACAATTTTTATCAAATGCATCGATTAAGCTCAACGTATTTCAACTTTAAACCTGCGAAACTTTACCGTCTTTCAAATAAGTATGTTGCGGGGTGAATAGAGAGTAAGCACATTATATAAACAAGAGCATTAACCTGACATTTTTGACCATGATACTGACACTAAAGAAGAAGGGCGTTGTAGTGGCGCAATGGTTCACCGGATTGGGAGGTAACGTGTACATAAATAATTGCTATCTTATCAAAATTCCTTAAACTTTCCTCGTTTCGATTCTAGCAAAACGCTCGTTGGGTGTGTATGTGTGCTTATTTACAGTGACCTTGCTGCTTTTCCACATCGGACTAATGGGCGGCTGGACGTCGCCGACCCTCGCTCGGCTGGCCGCCCCGGACTCGCCGATGCCGCTGACCGAGAACCAGGCCTCCTGGGTCGCCTCGCTGGTGAACTTTAGCCGGTTCTTCGGCGGCATATTCGGGGCGATGGCGACCGACTGCCTCGGCAGCAAGAAGGCCATCCTCGTGACGAGCCTGCCGATCGGCCTGGGCTGGCTGCTGGTCAGCCTCGCCCCCAGCGTCGAGTGGCTCTACGTCGCACGGCTCTCGAGTGGCCTCGGCCTCGGCATGGCCTTCGGCACGTTTCCCCTCTACATCGGCGAGGTCTCCATGCCCAAGATCCGCGGGGCCCTCATCTCCCTGGCGACCCTGGGTGCGCCGGTCGGGCAGGTGGTGGCGAGCGCCTGCGGCTCCTACCTGAGCATCGGGCATGCCGCCGGCATCTACTTCGTCCTCGCGCTCCTGCTGTTCGGGCTGTTCGTCTGGCTGCCGGAGTCGCCGCACCACCTGCTCAAGCGGGGCCGCCGCGAGGAGGCGAGGCGCTCGATCGCCTGGTACCGCGGCGGCCTCGGGGTCGACGAGGAGCTCGAGGCCGTGGAGAAGTTCGTCGCCTCGGGCACGGGCTTCCTCCGGAAGCTCGCGGCCCTGCGCACCCCGGCCCTGAGGAAGGCCATCCTCCGGATCATCGCCCTGTTCACCCTCATGCAGGTCTCCGGGCTGAACATCGTCATGTTCTTCATGGAGTCGATCCTCATCCGAGGGGGCTTCAGCCTCGTCGAGCCGTCGCTGATCGTCATCTACGCGAACGTCGGCTGCACCGTCTCGGCTCTGCTCTCCATATTCCTCATCGACAGGTGCGGCCGGAAGATCCTGCTGGTCGTCTCGAGCGCCGGCACGACGCTCTCGATGCTCGGGCTCATGAGCTACTTCCTCGTGCCGGATAAGCAGGCGAGCGGGCTGCTCGTGCAGTGGCTACCTGCCGCCTCCATGATATTGTTCATGACCTCGTTCTTCCTTGGGCTGCTGCCCGTGCCAAGCGCGATATTGAGCGAGCTTTTTCCCGCTAACATTAAGAGTGTCGCTGCCTGCATTGCTATATTAACCGGCGCTGTAATGTCCTTTTTGTCTGCGAAAACTTATCATCCACTGCTTAATCTCGTTGGCGACGCTTACGTTTTTATGATTTATGCTGCTATGTCGGCTTTCGTTATACCCTACACCCTGTTCTTCCTAATGGAAACTAAGGGCAAGAGCTTGCAGCAAATACAGGATGAATTGGTCAAGAAGTAGCTGTGAAATCGTTCGGATGAATTGTGTACAAGTTTTTTTTTGTTACTTTTTTTTTAATGTACGTAACAGGTGAATATAGTAGAATGTATACGTACCAGACTGTGATAAAAATCTGAGATGAATGTACCTCGTGTATTTCTTGATTCAAGATGCACCTACCATGTTTAATTTAATTTTCATTTATACACTTTTTTTTATTGACTACTGTTCAACAAAGCTGAGCCGAATAAAAGGGCTTACGTCATTCATTGGGGAAATAAGTTACGTACGTGTCTTTGATTATTCAGGTGGGCATCAATGTTCGAGTTGTAAATGTGCGTTCATAAGAGTGGAATTGATTATTGAGAAATACCAATGCAATATCAATTTAATTTTGTATCTCGTAATGTTTTGAATAATAATTTAAAAAACAGTATTTTTAACGCCGTATTTTCCTACTCTCGGCTGTTGTTATTTTTATACATTTCGCTTATGTACACAACTAGCGTCAATCAACATTTCTCAAGTTTGTAAGATGCCAATAAAGAATATTAACCAAAACAAGAAAATATTGAATCCTGACTGTTTTATTTTCATATCGTTTGTTTAAAGCAATGAACAGAGCTTGCATATCATATTCCTCCTGACAATCTGCTATAAATTCATTATATTTTTTCGTGCGTTTACAAGAGAACTTGGGTAGTCTTCTGAAAAGAGAATTTTGTGAATATTGAAAAAAAACTCTTATCTTATCTTTTGATCATTAAATTTTGTTCTTTGAATTGTTTGCTTTAAATTCTTTGAAGATTTCACTACGATATTTGAGCAAAAGTAAACACGACGAATGCTACAATACACCTTGAGAAAAATTGCCAAATTAATTGCGCTAGTCGTACTTTTTATTGGCAGTTGCTTTCGCATAGATGTCAAAACTTTAAAAGGAAACTGTAGGCAAACGAAACTATTGTTTATTTGTTGATTAGTATAAAATTGAAAAAGATAATTTTATTTCTAATATTACATAACTTCAATTAAACAAGTAGAAAAGTTTGTATAAAATGAGAATTAATATGAAAGCCTTTATCACTGCATACAAAATATCTTAATTAAGCACATCTCATTAACATACGCCTGATTACTCTTGACTAACTATTTTTAATTTACGTTTTAGCCTCATCAATCATCAGAAATTTTTATTCAACGAGTCATATCTTATCATCAAACTGTTCTCTCAGTGCGACAGAAGAATCAGTCGAAACCAATAGTCGCTCTACTCATGTGTAATTCTAAGTGCTGGAATTTCTCGTCATGATTCAAAAAACGAAGCCCACGATCATTTTTCCACAATGGATCGCAGGAATTGGAGGTACTGTAATTTCTGGTTTTGTTTTATCATATCTAATTTATCATCACGTGGCACTATTGACATTAATTTTATAATTTATATTTCATTCGTTAATTTAACTTTCTTGTCTTTTCTTTAATTTCTCCGTCTTAAAAAATTTAAACACGCATCGACTAATGATCACGTGTTCCAGTGACCCTATTACTCGTGCAATTCGGCTTTCTGAGCGGCTGGGCCTCGCCAGCCCTGGCGCGACTGACAAGCCCGGACTCACCGATTCCCCTGACTGCGGACCAGGGCTCCTGGGTAGCCTCGCTCCTGAACTTCGGCCGGTTCTTCGGTGCGATCCTCGGGCCGGTGTGCGCCAAGCTGTTCGGCAGTAAGCGCAGCATCTTCATCACGATGTTCCCCCTGACGATCGGCTGGGTCTTCATCGCACTGGCCAACAGCGTCGAGTGGCTGTACGTCGCACGTCTCTTCGGCGGCCTCGGCCTCGGCATGGGCTTCAGCACGTTCCCCCTGTTCATCGGCGAGGTCTCGATGCCGGAGATCAGGGGCGCCCTAATCTCCCTGGCGGCTTGCGGCGGCCCCATAGGCCAGGTCGTCGTCAGCTTCAGCGGCTCGTACCTGGGCCTCCTGTCGGCCGCCCTGATCTGCCTCGGCTTCTGCCTCCTGCTCACGTTCATGTTCTACTGGCTGCCGGAGTCGCCGCACCACCTCGCCAGCCAAGGGGACCGCGAGGCCGCGCGCAAGTCCATCGACTGGTACCGGGCCGGCGTCGAGGTCGAGCAAGAGCTCAAGGCCGTGGAGAAGTTCGTCGCGAGCGACGCCGACAAGAGCTTCGCGGATAAACTCAGAGAGTTCAAGACCGCCCCGGTCAGGCGAGCCACCTTCCAGATAATCGCCCTCTTCACCTTCATGCAGATCAGCGGCCTGAACAGCCTCATATTCTACATGGAGACGATCCTCATCAGGGCCAAGTTCACACTGATCGATCCCTCCCTCGTCGTCGTCGCCGTCAACGTATGCGGCACATTCGCCTCGATACTCGCCATTTTCCTCATCGACAGGTGCGGCCGGAGGTTTTTGCTGCTCCTGTCCAGCACGGGCATCACCATATCCATGGTCGGGCTGATGATGTGCTTCCGACTGCTCGAAGCCGGGGTCGACATGGAGCAGCTCCAGTGGCTACCGGCGGCCTCGATGTTTCTCTTCATATTATCGTTTTGCATCGGTATGATGCCCGTGCCGAGTACCATGCTCAGCGAGACGTTTCCGGCTGATATCAAGTGTATAGCTGCGAGTATTTCCGGACTCACAGGCGCGACCATAGCCTTTTTATCGTCAAAGACTTATCAGCCGCTTGTTGATCTTATTGGAGAAGCGAACGTCTTCATGATATACGGTATTTGCGCAGTGATCGTCATACCGTACACAATATTCCTCATGCCAGAGACAAAAGGAAAAAGCTTGCAGCAGATACAAGACGAATTCATGAAAAAGTAAGATTGGATTGTGAGATCTGGTTAACAATTGTTCCTGTTCAAATTTTACTATTAATATAATTTAGTCGAGTTCGAGCGACTTAATTTATCTGAATTAGGATGTAAGGAATTTTAGCTGTAATTTGCGCTATAAAATAGGAATAACAATTACGCGTTGTAAGTATAGTATGTAATGAGCGAGAAACGAAAAACCAAGTTTGCCTGTAATGATCTGAGTATATTTTTCGCTGAGACAACAATTAGAGAATTAAAATCGTGCTTAGATGTTTTTTTATTGGTTACTTTGTTTATTTATTATTTATTTTATCCACTCCATCCCAACTTGGGTTTGGAGGGCTTCCGTTTTACAAAATATTCAATATTTCTTACAGCCTAATAATACAATCATATAATCATATAATGATATTTGAACTTAAATCTAAAATTTTTACTGAAACACTTTGTATTTTACATTTATAAACTTTTAATATTTTAAACTAAATAGATTTTCTCTTTAAATTTCACTTAAATAACCTAACTTTCACTTCACTTCTTAAACTTTATCAATTTTACTTTCACACTTTCTCTTGTTCTTTCTTTTTCTCCTTGCTCGTCTCCTCTTCTTTTCTTTTCTCTCTTCTATTCATTCATCTCTTTCCTTTTCTCCTACCTTATACCAATCTTTCATCTCTATTTCCAAGTCTTCTACTCTTCTCCCAAGCTTTTCCATTTCCACACCAGTTCGTTCAACCTTTCTTCAAAATCTTCTCTCTTTTTCCTATCATTCTTCTTTCTCATTATTTACATTCTTTTCCATCTTTTTTACTCTCTTCTAAGTCTCTCATTACTTCTTCCATCTTTGCTTTTTTTTCTTTCTTTCTTGCCAATCTTCTCTGTATTGCTCTTTCTGTGTCTGTCAAATCATTTTCAATACATATTCCTCCCTCTAGACTCTTTATATTCTTCATTACTTTTTGTTTCATTTCCATATCTTTTAACTTGACAATTACCACCTTTTCTTGATTTGCACCACTTCCTATTATTGTTTCATGTGCTTCTTCAACTGTTACTTCTATTTTTAATTCATCTTTAATATATTTTTCTACATTTCTTTTTAAGTCATTTCTTTCCATCTCAACTCCTTTTATCACTATATTTTTCTTTCTTTTTACTCTGATACTTTTTTCTCTTTCCTTACTTACTCTCTCTTCAAGCACTCTTTTCTCTTCTTTCCATTGTTCTTTCTCTTTCATCCATTCTTCTTTCTCTTCTTTCCAATCCTTCTCTATCGCTTCTAATCTCATTGACATTCCTGTGCATATATCTGTTAGCTTGTTTAACTGCCTTCCCAATGTGATCAAGTCAAATTCTTCAATCCCTTCTATTTCTTTTTCCTCTATTTCTTTACTAAATCTTAGTATGGTTTGTAAATCTTTTCCTTTCAGATTCGTATTCCCTCTTGTATTCACATTTGCTGTTTGGGGACTCGTTTTTATTTGTGATCTACGTTCCGCCATCTTTCCTTTCTTTCTTTTTTCTTACCACTTCTTGTAACCTCACTTTTTAGCTACTGGCTTTCTTTTCTCTTGCTTTTTCTTTCGTCTTTATTACATCGAATTTATTATTTTTTGTATTCGCTTTTAATTTTTCTATTTAATCTTTGTATTAATATTCTTACTCTATCTTACATACTTTTCTTTCTTACTTTTTTCCTCTTACTATTTCCGCACGTGTTTACTCTGTCACGCCACCAACGGAAGTCCTTATTGATTACTTATCTATTATTAAAACGTCAATCGTATTTTTATTTTCGCTATTTGTATAAAATAAAAAATTGTTTTATTTGAATTAGCTTGTTTTTTGTGATATGATTAGAAAAATTTTTCTCAATATAAATGACTTTAACAAATACTTTAGCCAAAAACACATGTCGAGCCTTTTTTGTACTGCTAATTAAATGCTAAATCTGACGAAATGGCAAAGTTGTCCTTGTAATATTAAAAGTTTTTATCAGCTTTTTGAATATTAAACGCTTACCGTGACACGATAATTACCGCAATATACAAGTCAAAGGAAAAAGTTTTTTGCGCATCAATTGAATCTTAAATCGACATTTCTTAGGCTTAAAAAATTATCTATTACAAAAAAAGCGTCTATAAAACTGCCATAAATTCACAAAATATAAATTTTACGAGCAAAAATTTCTGTTGTTTTAAAATTCAAACGAAACCTCATTCTTGAAACATCTCATAAAAGCAATAGCGCAAAGCTTTAAATTGACCGACCGATGAAACAGAATTAACAGGATTGGAGCGCGGCAAAACACGAAGGCAGAGAAGCTCGAGCCTAGAAGGATCCGGAAAAGTAAATGCGCGCCAAAGAGGAAGGAGCTGCGAGAGGAGCCACTCAAAGAGCCGAGGTCGTTTAAAAGCTAACAAGGAGCAGCGGGAGTAGTGCTATAGTGGTGAAGGTCGGAGACGTGGTAGAGGAGGGAGGGGGCAGGGTGTAAAAAGCGAACGTAGCGCCCCTGAAAGCAGACTACCCTCCGATCCGCACGGCGAGGCACGAGGCTCTCGGTGAAGGCGCTTAATTGCCGCGTCGCCTATACTATCTCGGCGCGGTAGAAACGGAATAAGAGAGAAGAGGCGCGGCTCTCTCGCCCACCTTGGCATTGTGTCTGCGAAGCCCGGAAACGGAGTTGGAAATTTCGCGCAGCGCCTGTGGCTTAATTTCGTTGCGCGCTTACGTTAATTCCGTTTGCTGGAAGTCACATTTGCGGCGTTGAGAATTCCGGGGACCTTGAAAACTCAGTTACCGGGAAAATAATTGTTTCGCCGTGGAATGACATTTTATATTTTACAACTAGTTTTTGATCGCGTTGTTTAATTGTTATATATTATTGCAATTCCTTTTTATTTCATGTTTCTTCATTTTTTTAACGATTTCAAAGGTTTCAAACATGCGGCATGCATATTCTACATTTGACGAAAACAACTGTACGTAAGTCTTTTTAAACAAGTTGAAATTTCGTAACCATGAAAAGGTTACAGAGCAGTGAATAAACGTTCAATAAATCACTTTTGGACAAGTACGCGCGAAGCTTATCAAACACAGCTTTGATCATATAAAAGCATTATTTATTCAATAATTCAATAGCATTCTTAAAATCCTATAAACATTTATAATTTTGTACTTACTAATTAAGCTTACAAATTTTATATACATCGCTAATTTTACAAACAAACCATTTTCACAGTTGCGTACTTTATAAATATTTGTACAGTGATCTCTCTTGCGCTCAAAGGCTAAATAAATTAACAAATCGTAATCTTGAAATATTGTCTCGATGGGTTACAAACGTCATTTCAATGCTAAATTATACCTTCAATACCAAACGTTATGCATTACTTTACAGTCTGCTCTTGTAATAAACAACGTAAAGAAAGCTAGCTATCAGCATCGAAAAAGGCGACGATAACGATGTCGCGTTATTTTCTTTCAGTTCGATCTTATCATCGTTCCTATGCTGAGGATGCGCAAGCACAGGATAATGCCTGTTGAGATCAACGTAACTCTCGATCCAAGGCAAATAAAATTTAATGTCCGCATACAAGCCCGGACGATCGGGCCAAGCGCAACCGTCTCCACCAGACACTACGCCCGTTAATTGACCCATGCACAGCATACCACCTCCAGAGTCGCCCTGGAAAATTATATCGAAGGTTACTAAAGAGCGTAATTATTAAATTTTTTAAATTGAAAGAGAAAATTAGTACCTGGCAAGCATCCCGACCGCCTTCTCTGTATCCAGCGCAATACATTCCTTCGGGTAGGGTTGTAATACTTGACAAGAGCTTTCGACACAGAGGCACTGACATTAGCGGCAAATCAACGTACAATAAAAACTGGCTAACCATATTTCCTTCCTGAAAACAAGAGTTACAGTCAATATAATTTTTATATGAAGAATAGTATAACTGCGTAACGTACCACAACTTACATATTTTTGATATCCCCATCCGGAAACTTGACAAATTGTGTCTGTCCTGAAGTAGGTACGAGCTATAGGAGCTGCGTTAACAAATGGATCGAATATAAGTGGCTTTTGAAGCTGAAAGTAAAATAGTTGTTTTTCACGTGAAGTCAAATTTCGTTTATAAACATTGCTAAGTATTTAAAAAAAAACAGTTATATTACCTCTAGAAGAGTCAGATCATTGTGTAACGTTTGGGAATTATACTCTGGATGTATAATGATTCTCTTGACCTTTCGCCACTGATAAGCATTGTCAAATTTCTTCAAAATGGTATCACCTGCTACTACTATTAAGCTAAAGGGCTTAAGTTGATTACCGTTTAGACTGAAATAAAATTTATTTATTTTTAAATAAAGAATAGGTACTTATAAATTTCTTTAAATGGTATTTTTTCAAAAATTAAGAAACTTACTCGAACATGCAATGACTAGCCGTTAATATCCAATCTGGTGTTAATATACTACCTCCACAAAAATGTCCTTGTGAATATCTTCTTCTTAGAGATACCTAAGAATAAATAAAGATGTATATAAAAAATTTATTTGTAAACAAATAATTTTTATCTGTTACCTGTTGAGGAAACTGTCCTGGGATAGACCTCGTTCCGTTTACAATCCGTCGAGTCACCTCTTTTGGCTCCTCATTACTATCTTCGTAATCATCTTTGTCCGGCTCAAAATCGTCGTTACCTTAAAAAAAAATAGAAATAATATCGTGTTTTTTTTAAAGATACAAATACGTATTAAAAAAAAACGAGATACCAATATATCTTATCTTAAAATTTTATAAAATATTTTAATGGTGAGTCATTTTATTGTTTACAGAAAATGTGTAACTAAAGAATAGAAAATTCACATATTTTTAGTGAATAAAAGAAATGTGATTTGTTTATTGAAAAAAAGTTATGTAATCCGAAAAGGTGAAATCAACAAAATGTTAATAATCTCAAAGTATCAATTTAAGTAGCTACAAGAAGATTCTAGTAGCTTTATATAAAAGATATCCTTTTCTAATTATCTGAAGTTATTAAAAATTTACAAAGTGGCTCTCTAATAACTAAATTAAATTTTTCAAGAAATTCAATAAACTGATTTATCTAAGAGATTAACTTACCTTGAACAAGAGAGCAAATTAAAAATAGAACACAAAAAACGACAACGCGATATCGTAACATTTTGAGTGTCGCCGGTCACATTCACGCAGTCACTGTCCAACGACTTCGCCAAGACTAAAACCCCTTGATAGTAACTTTCTATGCGAACACTTATCTCAGCCGCTTATCAGATATTCCGTATAAATTGATGATTGAGAAAAATTGAAGTTACTATCTTAAAAGGAAATTGAATTGCCTTTCTTTTTACAACTTATTTTCATTATCTCATAGTTAAATTATATCACGTTTAACGTAATCTTTCAACAACTTTTGCGCCAAAAACAAACGAAAAAAAAGAACGAAATTAAACGTGAAAGAGCCAGTGGTTGTCCTAATTAATTACGTCGGTTCATAAAATTGACTTATCACTCGACTGAATCATTGCATAAATGTATGCACTGATAACAGTCAATATCTCCTCAAAATTGTTTCTATACATTGTTGACAAAGATTATTGATCGGAAGAAATAATATGTGCTCAGAATTAAGATCGTAAAAGTTTAAAGTAAACAGCATTTGAAAGATCATTGAGCTTCGTTATCGATTATCAAAAAGTAGGTAACTGATAAATATGCTCCAATAACAGCTCTAAACCAATTTTAAATGAATTCGAACTGTACGCGTTTCGAAAATAACTCTCTTCGACATATTTATTTAAGAGAACTAAAAAAAGTACCATTAAAAGGTAAAAAAAAGCAAACTAAACGTCATTAGCGATGAGTAACAAACACGTTAAAATTTAAATAAACGTCCTAGCTTAATCTCCGTAAGACATCTGAAAAGGCGAGAAAAGGTGAGTAATACTCACAAGCTCGTGACAATCAGTACAATCGGATATTTCTGTCGGTCACGCTGATAAACTCGTCTATGCATCATCCTTCCGACGGCTTTATCCAAATCCTTATGTTAACTTTTACTCACTCTCCTGACGTCACCTGCTAAAAATTTTAGGAATTCGTTCATTTCCCTTTACTTTCTCTCATAAGTTCAAGTTCTCAAGAGATGTGGTATTCGACGACAGGGACAACTAATAATTAGCATCCTTGCCAAACTGACCACCGAGTCTTCAATTTCATTTACAAGATAATCTAAAAAAATAACACGAAAGAAAATGAGCTCTTTAGCTCTGAAGTTTGATACGCCGCACACCTTCGAGCTTAATACCGGCGCTTTTGACGTTCCGAGTTACTGACGTTCAGCGATACACTCCCGGTATACGGAGATAACGAAAGAAAAAAAAATACGACTGCGTTGGCATACGATCTCGACTCAGTTATCAACGTCCTTTCAGTGTACCCGCTGGTCGGGGTCGTCTTTTATCATTTCTTACCTTCGTGATCGCTGTTTCCCCCGCGAATGTCAATCGTTTCATGGGCGTTAAGCGCCATCATGGAAAAAGAAGAATTTTCGGTGGCTCTTATAAGAGGGATCCAAAAGCACAAGACACCCGGAGCATGAAAAAAAGTTGGAATTTTAATTTTTTAATAAACGCACGCGGCGAATATTTCGATGGAGAGGCACGCAGCTGGCTAAATGTTATTGCGGGAAAAACTGAGCGGACTCGAGCGAGGCGAGCAGCGTAATAATTACCACATCAAGGCTTAGCAGACTCGATAATTAGGAGAAAGAAAAAAGAAAGCTGTGACACGTGCAGTTGTCCATTGGCAGAGTATTATAGTGCATTGCGATCGAGGGACACGTGTCCCCTGGTGAACAGGTGCAGTGGACTCGATGAATTTCGGCGCATCAACGAGACAGGGATAAAGATCGTATCGGCTCGGGCTGGCGGTAGCCCGACGGTGAAAGTTTCGTTAGGGGACCAGCAATTTATGAGGTTAACGCACCCATTATTTTTAGGACGTAAATTGATGCCTTGGGATCATTCGACTCAATTATTGCGTTTCATTACGCGAGCGCTCGGCGCCTTTTATTTTTACACTCCGCCGCGCACTTCTTTCTGTTTGTATTTTATTTTAAAGATCGTTGTGAAATTTCTTATTTTTTCCCTGTCAATGGCTTATTTTACGATCGACTCCTTAATTTTTAAACTTTATATCGGAATACCTCGTTTTTTTGCCTTAATCGATATTTATCGGAATATTAGCTGGATCTCGATTCCGACTTGGCAAGATTGACGCTCATTAAAATAGACTGCGATATTAATTCGGACTAATAAACAGATTATTCGTGCGAAAAAGCCAAAGTCTGGTGTGGCGGGCGCGTAGAAGGCTCGTGGACTCGCCTCCCCGTCGGTCACGTACTTTATTTTACGAGGCGACTTGCGAAAACATTTCGTGCTCTTGTTTTAAACTCCGGTTATTTTCTCCCCCTTTTCTACGGAGCGGCGGCTTGTTTGCGAATTATTAAACGGCCCGGTGAAATATCGCGCTCGGCGATTTGGAAGCTCAAGGGATGATTCAAGGCCGGTGACGTGAGCGGAGTAGCTAAGCGCAGACGACTCCGTCATTTATATATATACACTTTTTTTACCCAAGCACGTAAGCCGACTCCTGAAGCTATGCAGAACGACGTGCTCGCCTGCACGAACCAAGATTTGCTTTCTCTTCTTACAGGCGTTACTCACCTTATGATGTTTTTGTTGAATTGCAACCATCGAGTCAAGTACAAATGAACTTGATGGAGTAATAAAAAGAAGAAAATAGAAATATTTGCATGTTAACAAAAATTTAACAATGAATTTTTATAAAAATTTAATAATTTTGTGCGTGCAAATAGCAACGAAAATGAGAAAGAATAAAAATGAAACAATCTTTGATTTGTTTTTTAAAAAAAATGTTAGAATTTAAACACGTTTTTGTCTGTATTCAATTATAAAGTTGACTCAGCAAACCCCTGCAAAAACTGTTTTCGAGTGTAGAGGATGACCGGGACAATTACAAGATGAGATGGATGATACTTGGACGGATCTGAGAATGAAGAGGCCGTGAGTGAGGAATGAATAAAAAGACCGTGTGCCATTAATTTTCAGTATACCTTTTTATTTTTTATTTTCACTTCATTCGACCATTATCACAATAATGATAACGTCATTTAAAAAATGTTTATTAATATGTATATATACTTTCCTTAAAATCATCGTACTTGTATTTTTCACATAGCGCAGTGATCATTATCAATCTTTATCTATATATTTGCATTTTGTAAGTTGTTACACAATAGTTTTTTTTTTATTTTTGTTTTGCGTAAATTTAATTTCTATCGTTATATTGTAGTATTACTAAACATACAAAAGCGGTATAAAGCTCGATTCTCCTTGCACGCTTACCATTTTCTAACAAAAAAAAAATCGAAGGTTCGGTAAATTTTCAAGTCGGCTTGGTTAAAAATTACCTCTATTGCGTGCTTTTAAATTCATTACTTCAAATTAATTGTCGTTGCGAGTCTTCGAAATGAAACATTGTCGTTTTTACGCAAGCTTGATAAAGTATAATTAAAGAGTATAGACATTTACTTTAATACTTAACAGTTCTATTTCGCTCGTTGTTCTATCAAATTAACAACATGAATTATATAATAGTAAAAACGATAAAGTATGAAAAAAAGAGCGGGAAAAAAGTGAGTGGTAAGGAATCGAAGTTATCCGCCCATTGACAGTGAAGTGCACTGAGTAAGAGCAATTTAATTAACTTGCAAACGAGATAGGCGTAATTCGCATCTATCGATTCGCCTCTAAAAAGAAGAGGAAGGAAATATAAAACAGATCAGAAACCTTTCCTCCACTAAACCTCATCTATCTTGTCTTTTTCATCCACGTACTAGCGCGTCTTCTACTTATTTCCTCCAAGCTTCTGGCGAGCGAATTTAACGATAAAAATGGTGAATCGAATTCATTTATTTTTTCTTTTTTATTTTGCAATTTAATAATCACATGTGTTTAATTACTGATACTATTACAATTCTTTTTATGATCAGTTAAATAACAGGATAAAGAAATAAATGGGATAGTTACGAGGCATTAGTCTTTGTTCAATAAATCCCCCCCCCCTTTTTTTTGTTCAGCGTGTACGTTGTATACCGTCAATAGTTCATGAGATCACCTTAATTATCGTAAATGACGTTCACCAGCAAAAGGTACAGCGTAGTATCTAATAACCTGAATTAGACTCTCGCCCATCAAGCCAACCAAACAGATATAGTGCAATACGATTACACGAGACGAACTGTCACTGTAAACATTAACTCTTAATCGCTAACGGTAGATATTATTATAGTGAATAATAGCAATAATTATAGTTAACTATAGCGATCGTTAGAATCAGCAGTAATAAGTATATTCAAAACGTAGTGTTTATCCTTCTTCTCTACGCGTATATCACCTATACATAATTCCGTTTCTTTGGCGCTTTTTTGTCTTTTCATCGTCAGCATAAGCTGCTTCCTTATTTTTTTCTCACAAATTTTTATGTTAATACAGTTTTCTTAGTACGAGACGTATAATAATTGAAGATTTTTTTTCGATTTTCAAATTTTCACAATTGATTGCATGTCATCTTCACTGTCGCAGTTGATGATCTTATTTTGTGAAGTGTAATAAATTTGGCTAGTTTTCATTATTGAGCTTCATATAGTTAAAGTGGCTAGTTTTTACCTTTGAATTATCGGACTTTAGTGAATATTTATTACTCCAGGTAGTTGTGCCAAAGCCATTTGCATACGTCATTCAAAAGTTATATCATTAAATCCTGATTTAAACAGAGCTCCCCTCTCTACGCGTTTCATTCAATCAATTTACTTAATGACTCATTTCGCAATTGAAATTTACCTCGGGTCTGGTAAAGACACCCTATATCTATATATTTTTTGTCAATTTTTTTCATGTTTTTACAAAAATATAATTTTTCTTCTTTTGGCATGCATTTGTCATATTATATAATTTTTTTTATCGAAACGACGATTCGTACGATGTTCAATTCTCAACCCGGATATTCGAACGATCAAAGCAAATCTTGATTTTTCGAATATGGACCATCGTAAATATCATAGATTTCGATGCACTTTTACCAAGTCGGTAAAATTTCAATTGCTAGACGAGCATCAAGTTGGCGTGAGAGATAGAAAGTTGTTCAATTCATGGATATACGCGATTTTCCCATTCTGGAAGGAATTTAAAATTAGATTAATGGCTTTGGAGCTGTCTACCCGTGAGTTTCTATTTCAGTCAATTTTTGTCGGTAAAACTTGTTAAAAAGTGTTGCAAAATGGCAGCTCTTGATTATCCGAAGAATATATTCTTAAGAATATAAATTTATGTACTATATTGAAGTCTTTTTTTCTTGCAGTCTATTAATTCAGTTATCTGGATTTATTTGCAAATTGCAAAAAGCACAAAGTTGTGAATACTCGTAAGTCTTGTATCTATAAATATTTCTTTGTTGTAGATCACATATTTGTTTTTTTTTTAATTTTCTTATACAATTTTTATTATTTCATTAATTCGTGTGACAATTTGAAAATTTTACGAAGTAATATCAAATGGTTTTCTTAACTGGATTATTTTAATTTTATCCATGTTTCTCATTATGTAATTATCATTTTCTTAACGTAGACATATGCGTGCATTATAAATTTAATAATTTATTGGTTTATCCTCAATTTTTATAGTATATAGAGAACAGTTTTTCGTAAATATTAATAAAAGTAATAGAATAATAATGATCACAATAATATTATAAATACATTGTCATAATAATAATAATAATGATAACAGAGCAATAATAATGTTTGTAATAATAATAATAATAATTGTAATAATAATTGTTTAGGTAGAGAAAACATTGTTAAATAGACATATATTGTTATTCGCTTTACTTTCGCCATAGACTTCGCATTATATCATCAATAATAATTAGTAGCAATATCTTTTTAGTTTTTTTTTCATTACTCTTGAAGTTAGTATCTATTTATTCCTTTTTCTTCGTCAACTTATCATATCAACCATTCTTCGATATATTTATCTTAAAATTTGTACTTTTACAAGGGAGGCGTTGGAAGACGTAACTGCTTCGTAACCTCCGAATGTATCGGAATTTCTGTCTTTGTCGTCGTTGAAGAAATGTCGGACATTCGCGCGGAATAATCCTCAACTATTTCTCATATCTGCAATTATCTAAATATTAACAGCACTAGAGCGTACCACATTTATTTGAATAGTTGATTAAGATCATTATTTAAACTGTTTCCATTCCTACGTTTTAATCAGAGAGCTTTTTAATTGATTAGCGAATTGATTAAAGTTTCACGACTAAAAAGCAAAAACAAAATCAACATCCGAAAGTGATCTAAAGTCGAGCGGACAGACTAAAATTTATTTCGCGGATGTCAACGAGACAGTTATCTAAACTAAGTAAAAGTAGAGCTATAGGGTTTTTCCGAAAACGCACGCATTAACGTTTGCAGAAGCTGAGAGCGGATTAATAGAGTCAACCAATCACAACTGGGTTAACGTTCGACACGAGAGCTAATGATAGAAAGTATACTTCTCCTTTCATTGCGCTGGTCTCATTTCCCAGTAGCTGGTTTTCTGCCTGCCTGTGAGTTATACAAATGCTTTATGCTCCTATAGCTATATCCTCGTCTCCCTAAATAATGCCTATATGTATATATTTATGCCATTTAAGCGCGTTTTCGTTAAAAAGAGGCCTTCAGCCGTTATATTATTTATAGGCTTTCATAAGTTACTCTACATATTATGTGAGTATATGCAGCTGCTTTCCGATACTCTGCGATCTCTGATATAGATGTATATGATAACTGCAATATAGCAAAAATTACGAATTAGAATTCTATGAGAAGGAGATTAAGTATTAGAATGAAAAAAGCGCGTCACCTATACCATTTGGGGAAGAACTGCATTTCTAAGAATTATATTTTCAAAATTTGATTTTGGTTTGTCAACGACGCATTTGTAGACTTGATAAATTCATTTCAAACTATAATTCACTTAAATTCGCGTGAATATAAAAATTGACAACGAAATATATCAATAATAGAATTAATATCGAAATGAAAAGGGAATGCGAGTTCTTCCACAATGCCTCTCGCACAATTCCGTTTGATAAATACTGAAGCCGATCAACAAGCACGACACTACGTTTTCTAACGAACCGCTTTAAAGTTGTGACGGTTAGTAAATACACCCATTACATATTTGTAGCTTAAAAAAAATTCCTATATGTATGTATATATGTATACGTGTGTATGTGTTTATAAATATACGTGTATGCTCATGCTGCGCTATTCATCGACAGTTAACGATTCGACTTGCCAGTTAAAGCTGCCGGGACAATTTGTCGTCTCGAGTATTTTACTCGGTTGATTAAGTTGTCGTCAACAATTTCTCGGCTCGCGGTCGAATCGTTAAGCATTCACTTTATCGAACCATCAGTCTACTTAGGATTGTGTTAAGCTATCAATCGATTTACCGATTCGATTAAATCGACGTGTACGCTGCCTAGAGAATAACCGATTTTCCTTATAATTCCGATTGCTTAAAATTTACGATTTCATTTTTTTTTCTTCTAATTTCTCCGTTACCTTGTGGGCAATGATATTGTGGCTTGTTGGCAAATTATTGCTTGATATCTTTCGAGGGGACTGAAAACTCCGTAATGTTAATTCTGGCGTGTTTCACATATCTGTCTTTCTTACTATTTTTCTAAGTCGAATAAACTGTTTTCTATTCTCTGTGCTAAAGGTTAATAAGAAGTTACGATTAAATTGATATAGTATATGCGGTAAGTTATACAAGCTATTTTATTGATTGTTAAAAAGTACGCGTTAATAACGACTAGCTCGCTAAAAATGCTTGCTCGTGAAAAAATTCGTCTTAAGATTAAACATCGAGATGCGACTTGTAAATAACTTGTAAAAAACACTTGTTTGGCGCTATATGCTTTATCGCCTCTAGCGTATGTAGTCTACTACTCTCCGCGCGTTTTTATCGGGAAAAGCGCTTCTTCGTTTAACTTCTCGACGACTTCTCAGTAAACCGTATTTTCTTTTCTATCGTTATTGCTTAAATTTTTCATTTCTTCGAACGTTTTACTCTTACGAACGATTTCACCGATTATGCGTTTAAAAATTGTCCGAATTAAAAATATTCCGGCAATTGTTAGACGCGATGATTGCGATCGTCGACAAGTTGACAAAGCGTTTTCATTTTATTATTAACCCGAAAAAACGCAAACTTGTTGCGAAATAGTGCACATAGCAGGGCAGTAAGACATGGAATTACTATCACAATGTACTTTTTTTGTTGTCCATCTTTCGTTTGAATTTGTTTCCTTATCATCTTTACCTCCCAACAGCGTTTAATGTTATCCTTGCGTGTCCCTCAAATCTTCGCTTTTATTACTTTTCGCAGTCTCTTCGCTTTTACTTAATCACCGTGTTCCCTGAAAGTTCGATCTAAAAATAATTTCGAAAAATTTGACAAATCGTTTACGATTACAGAACTTGTCCAAGAATCAATGCCAAAGTATACCAAAAATAAGGCGACGTTGCAAGAAGTTTTAATTATACAACTTTACAAATTCCCTCCCTTATATCCGTTAAGACATAGATGAAAAAACCCGTATAAAAATTGCGTCTCCCTAAAAAATTGCTTCTTGACAAAACGTATATGTCCCTACTAAGAGTGTTAGTAGTACCTTAATCGTTAACTTATCGCTTTCGAATACCACGTAGCCAATCAAGGTTTATTGATTTGTTTCCTCTCGTTTCGCCTTATGTATACACACAACCGACTTAATCATCCGATGTCCCCCCTCCCTCGCGTTTGACAAATATATACTCGACGCTTCGCCCGAACACTCTCTTTCTAAACGTTCAATCATCCTCACTTCTCGCACTAATCACACCCTCCCTCGCCTACTTGTCCGAATTCTTATCTCATTCTCTTGCTCTTGTTCCCTCGTGTTGTACCGACTTTGGTCCGCACTACCAGCAGGTGTTCGTTCGTCGCGCCGCAAGCTACGATTGTCACCTATCTCTCTCCCTCTCTCTCTCATTAAATTCATTTGGATCGTTTCCATGCCTGCCGTCCGATCGATTCCCTCCTTACGTTATAATTCTTATTAATCGTATCACCTATGTATATGACGCACTAAACATTATTTTTATTAATTAGTTCAATTCATTAGTCTTTATCGTTATGCGGATAGATGCTGATGTGTGCAATAGTGCTGAGTAGGATGAAAGTTGGTCTATGCTATATACTTGTTGTGTTTTATCTTCTATAATTAAATATCACTACGCGTGAGCAAGACGAATGAAATTATAGAAATATCTAGACATCGATATTTATGATGAGAATAATGACAACGCTGGCGACGCTGTATTAAATTATTGAATATTTTCGTTGAGCGTTGTTAATTCAAAGTGACAGGTGGGAAAATCGTAAGTTTTTTATTTTTTAATCGTCACGCTTTGCCGATTTTCATCGATCATTGCGATTTACTGTACCTTTCTTTTTCTTTTCACACTCATTTGATTTTACTTAATTTTGAAATTATTTAATCCTAATTCAATCAAGGTTTTCAATTTAATTTTTTCGACACGACACCAATTTATAAAAAAATAGGGTATAAAATTATATATATTCTATATATTTCTTTCGAAATTCATCCAGGTCATTCACCGCTTTATTATTATCAAAAAACCGCTTTCCTTTTCCAATTTTCCGCGTACGCTACATTTTTTTCCTAATTCGGTAGCTTCTTTTTCTTATCTTCCCTTTTTTTCTTAAAAAACACAGCCGAATAAAAATGCCTCAAATCATTCACAGTAATTAATGTTAAAAAATTTAATTTCGTACTCACGACTTCGACGCCGATTATTCGATTTTCCCTACTTACACTCTACTTTTCCAATTATAAAGCTCGCTTCTTTTAATACTTGATATAATTTATTCGACTCGCGTCCCAATATTTTTTTTGCCAATCTTAGTTTCCTCAATTAAGTACATAAATATTTTACGATTCCGACACACAAATTACTTTATATTTAGAAAATAATTATTACGTTTTTTTTTCTTGATATATCAAATTGAACGAGTAAAAAAAACATCAAATTTTCACTTTGGAGTGTTTGCTTACAGATAATCTGATCAATCTTAATTTGATCACTTATCCAAATAGTACAAATCCTCACGCGTATATATATATTATTCTTACCAATATTAGTAGAACATATTCCTAGCACACATATACTTAACATCTAATCCTTCTCAAGTCGCCTAGAGTCGTCATTATAACGGCTTTGCTCGGATTATGAAAACTCGAAGCGAGGGTAGTAATTAAAAAGTACGTTTCGTTTTCTTTTCGCTTACTTATCTATTTTGCAAGCGCCTAAAAGTAGCGGTAAAGTCATGCTACGTTTCAAGCACATATTCACTAGGTGTGAGCTACATCGAATTACAAGCGCTTAAAATAAATTTAAAAAAATGAAGCGCATGCATAGTTTTACTCGATCAAAGGGCCAATTACCTTTGCGATAGCATATACCCCTACAATTGCATTAGATCGCGTCGAGATTAGCATAGTCATTTATAGTGTTCAGCACGAGGTTGGATAGTTAAATAAGCGCTCGTTCAACGTCACAAGCCTATACTCGCATAGGTTTACTGTTTATGAGTCCTTAGCTATATGTAGTTTATGCATATACTCGTTTAGATTTTTAAGATTGATAAGTATTCGATGATTATGAATAGCACGATTAATCAGCAATTTACTACAAGATCGACTTATGCGTCATCTGCTCTCAAAATTGAGATCCTTTTTTTATTTTTTTTTTATTTTTTTATTTATTTATACTCTCTATGTTTTTTTTTTAACTGTAATATAGTTGGAGCGTCAACATTCTGACACGAAAACAAGTTTTAGATGGCGTTAAACTTATAATAACCGAATGATGAAACAAAGTACGTCAAAGTTTAAAATCTGAATTTCATAAAAGGTAATGTTATGGCTATAACGCGTTATGTAAAAGTGGAGCCCTTCACTTGTGAACCAGACACAACGGCAAAATTGCAGTGTATATAACAGTGTGCTATTACGATTTTTTTTTCTTTATCTTTTCTATGTACATTTGTACCTTAGACAACACATTTCGACAAAAATTTGCCGAGCCCCCAGAGAGAAATATAATTTAATTTTGCATGCGATACTTGATGGGAATAATGGGATGAAAAATAATAATAAACTGAAATAAGGATAGGAAATAAAAGAAAATAACACCAATAAACTATTTGACTTTTTTGCTTTATTTAATTGCAGGTAATAATATTATAAGTAACTTAAAAAAGGTGAGGACAGGGTGTAGTACGTATCTTCTTTAAAAGACATTAAAAACAAAATAAAGGCAATTAGCGTAAATCATATAAATTCAAATAAAAAAGGCAAATCGGTATAATAATGTGGATAATAAACTATTTTCACTAATGAAAGCGCTACGCATACACTAGATAAAAAAAAAACAAAAAAAATTCGATAAAAAGAACCTAAAAACAGTCATTTTCTCACTTTTTCTCCCTTTATGTCGTTTCGGCTATTTTATGTACACTCCGCCCAAAGCCAGTCTCCGGATTAAAAAAAAAAGCAATGACGACTCGATTGCCGACTGGGAACTCGGCTTCTTCAACCACAGAGTGTGAAAGACAGCCGGTGTATTTGAGTGGGTAGTTGCATTGCCAGCGCGGACGATCGATCCTTTCGACTCTTACTTATTCATCGTTTTCTTCGTCCAAGTTAGCTTTAATACGAAAACGATCTGGCCTTCGAAGAAACGGATAAATTTCGTAGGTAAAATTGAGACTGTAATTTCATGTAAAGGCTATTGTTTTAAAAAAAAAAGTGGTAAAGGTAAATAAAATCATGAACAAGTTGAAAGGTTCGATCGTCGTGAGATGCGCGGCTTTATAAAAAATAAAACGAAACTGAAACAATCGCTCTCCAGTAGCGCATCGATTTACGATGAAAATTTTGTCTTCTTAATTTAATACACGCATATCTTTATTTTTCGAATAATTACGTCATAAATCAACGGTCAATATACATATAAATACAACGTCACAAAACACTACTCGCGGAAGAGCCGTGCAGGTAGAATTTGCTTCATTATTATTATTTTTTCATTTTTCTCAATAAATTCCTACTTCATACAAAAAACAGCTGAAGATTATTACTCTTTTACTTCATTGTGTTTTCAACTATTTATTTTTCTAATTACTTTGCACTATCATTTTTCAGTTTCTTATCCGTGTTTTCTTCTTTTTTTTCTATTCTTCTTTCTCGTCTTCTTTGCTTTGTTAGTTTGTTAACTATTTAATATTATGTAAAAATGCAATAACGGGGATAAGTAAAACAGGCAAATTGACTAAAACAACGAAAAGTCAGAATATATTAATAATTATCTTGCAGTGATCGGCCGATCGGCCAGATATGCAATTTATTATTCTTCATTCGCTCATTAATCTACGTATTATTTATTGCGAACATTTGCCTTTTCCACTGTTTGTGTGTATGTGTGTTTAGGAGTAACACGCGTGTCCCTTCAGTCAGATCTGATTTTCAGGATTCCCGCGAATATCCGATAACGAGTTGTTACTTCAATTTGAAAGAAAACATATCAACCGTTCGTTTCAAGTCTATCGAAGTCGATTCTTAATAGTTGATAATCCTGCGCGGGAATGCCTTACTTTGCTCACGACCCAGTAAATAATTCCTTTGCTCGTTCTGCAACTCTTCTGCGCCTGAATTCGCTCCGAATCACTCGTATACTCACAATCACGTGTTCAATGTATTTCCATTACTTAATCGCCGACTCTGTCCGCATTTGATCGAATTTAGTATATACATCGTATATATCCTACATATTTAAGAGACGAAACCTCGACTTTTGTTTGTCTTAGCGATTTCCTCCTCTCGAGTGCCCTCCAAACTACCTACGCTTTTACCTGGCTATAGGAAAAGTTTGTCCTTTCCACTGGGCGAATCAACGCCTCCGTGAAAAATTCATCGGTATAGTCATTGTTCGTAATCGAGATAATCGTGGAGTTAAAAACGTGTTTTATTCCTTTCTTATATTTTTTTTTCTTTTTTTTCTCTCGTTTTTTTTCTATCTTACTTAATAGTTTGAAGGTGAGCACGGATAAATGGAAGAAAGTGGCCAAACAAGTCTCGGTCCTCTGCGTTCAATATAACTATAGTTGTCTACCACAGCTGAAAAAATTCTTAACGTCTACAATATACATTTCTACATATCTCTAAATTACACACCGATAATAAAACGTTTCGCCTTTCAGAAAATGATGAGTTAACGCGCTAAATCTGCCAAGGACTTGTGTACAGTTGGCTACGATTCCATACAACTCGGCGTACTTACGTGTTCGTGTGTGTGCATGTGTGTAGCTATGGATGTGGGCGTGTGAATTAGTATATGTGTGTGTGTGTGTGTGTGGGTATGGAGTCTCAAACGTGTGTGACTTTTTTGTACGAGAGAGTTGTCTCATTTATTTTGTTGGGTGTACTTGAATTATTCCGGTTGTCTCTTGAGCTAACGAACATCTTCTTCCCTACGAAGGGGTCCGTTTTCGAAGCATCGCACTTGTAACGTGTCCAACGTTCAACGTTGTTATGAAAATTTCAAGCAGAAATCACAAACTGTTTCTTTAAATTCTTTTTCTCGCGAGCTCTCTTTTTTTTTCTTCTTCTTTATTACTGTACTTCAAAATTCAATGATAAAAAATTGCTATTCTAAACTATATCCATATAGTTTAACCACAAAAACTTATCCACGATCCTATCTGTTTCCTTTCTTTAAATACCAACTTACACAACACCTTTAATTCTACAATATAATAGAAGGACCAAGCTACACGGTGTATATATATAATATATTTATATATATATATTTCTTTTGTATTTTTTCTATCATAAAACTTGATGAGGCGTCGTTTAAATAACCTGCATACGCACGCGAACGATCTGCCGTAGTAAAAAAACAACACTTTTACGTAATATCTAGCAATACATAGTTTAACGAACTCTTTTGAATTCTTACCTCGAACGACGTTAAAAATTTTGTAAATCAATTTCGTGTCTCGAGACGTTTGTATGGAACTTAGTTTGTATCTTTTTCTAGTGCTTTAATGCGAATAAGCTTCATTTTTTCCATAAAAAAAAAATTGAAAGTCAACGGCAAACCGATCAGCCGCAGATACGGTTTACTCAACTACGTATTTTTTTTTGTTTCTTTTCATCTCCACTCCTATTATTACAAAGCTATATAAATCTCTTTAAAAAACGTCAATACAAAATTTTTATTTTTCGCCGTAGCGAGCCAAAAAATTCGCCCGAACGATTGTGACTCGTCCGGCTCGGTAAGTAAACGGCTCGCCGCGAAATTCGTAAAAACCTATTAGACAATAAATTATTATATTTTAGAAGTAAAAAACTGGTTATAACCTAGCTACGTCGTGAAAAGTCGCAAAATATCCTATTACAGCACATCGATTAAACATTTCGTACACTTTTTTTTGTTTTCCTTTTAAATACACTTGAAATAGAAAATCGGAGACTTACCGTTTAATCTCTTATATACTCTAAGACAAAAAGGAAACTCGAGCAGTTCAGCTCTATATACCAGATATATTGAGCTGCGCTCACGCGCAAACCTTAACACATTTATACGCTTCTTACATGCATTGCTCCGTTTGTCGATCCTTAAAATTGCTTTCATCCTTAACTTAACTCAACTCTCGTCGTCGCCTTTTTTTATTTTGCTTCCGCTCGTCTAAACCTATCAACGTATATTTTTATCTCTTTTTCTTCCTCTCATCCCTTTCCATTCTCCACTTTTTAGTTTTTCGCATCTTTTAACACGCCGAAATACCTTATTACGTTTTTTCTCTCCGTCTTTTTTACACCTGCATTACTTACAAAACAAAAAAAGAACACACCGAGACATGTAAAATTTCTAAATTCCGAATGAAAACGCCTACGTTATTTAAAAAATCTATTACTCCTTTATCGAACTTATTCCCGATGATCGTTTGCTGTTCACAATGATCAGTGATAAATGATTGGAAATTTAAAAAATCTTCAAGGAAATCAAAGCAAATGTCCATCTTTGAGAGCTGCAACTTCTCTTCTCGAAAATCCGGACTGGTTTAAAGAAAGAAAATTCGAGAACTGCAAATTCTGCGAATAATTGCATTTGGCACTCTGAGAAAATGCAACGTTATCCTCTATTATTCGTAAAAGGAGGGGGGAGGTGGGGGGTCGGAGTCAGGGGGTAAAACTGTTTGCGATTACATTCGTCCGTTCGTTATTCTCCCTTTTTTTTCAAAAGACATTGCACATTGTCGTTTTGAAGCTGCTCGCGCTTTGTTTAGAGTAAGTAAAAGTGACTGAAAAGCCTTCGCTAATTGTCGATCTTGCTGTCGCCTCGTTAGGCGCTCATTCTCTTTCTCCCTGTAATTGCTCGGGTTTTTTTTTCTTTTTCAAGTTTTTAAGCGAAGTGTGAAATAATATGTAAGAAGGTACGTGCATGACAGCCGCGATCGAGAGCGATCTTTTCGCCAGTAGGACGGCCGCTATGGTTGGAACAGCAACGACCAGCATCGCCAAGAGAGACTATTTTCTTATAATTCGCTATTTATCTTCAATTTCTTACTTATTTTTCCCATCGTTTCTTTAAATCCTTTATTTTTTTCTTTTCGTTAAAACTTGTTTGCCTCGGTTTTATTATTTGCTATATCGAAACCTCGAGAAACTTGGCTCTGTGTTCATGCAGCGATTTTCCTTGTCTTCTTTTTCGTAAATTTAGAAAACTCTCAAAAGTCTGCTTGTTTTTCAAAATTTGTCGAAAGTCGGGGTGTTTCTTAGCGCGAACCAACGACAAGTGACAATTGTTGAATTTTAAAAACTCTCGGCGAAGGAGCTCTCGAGACAAGCTTAACGAGGCACAGACAGTTTAAAGAAAACGGCAAAAATCTCTATATAATAAAACTTATTTAATCGATACGCGGTTTGCAGATCCTTAAACAAAACAACATGGCCGCCTAAACGTATAAACTAATAAAATGTAAATAAAAAAAACAACGTACTCAATTATCTAAGTAACAAACAATAGTACTCTTCATTTTTCTCATTTCTTCGTTTTTTTTTCTTCTTCATCGTCATATCCTTAAAAACTCGAGGAGAATTTCATTTTTTTCCCTTTTTTTTTCTTCCCGTCAGATAACGCACACAGGCACACACTAACGCAGAACACACGCAACAGCGCACGCACACGCACAGACAGACACAACACTAGGAGTCACAACTCGTTAGCTATACATAAGTTGCGCTACTGCCATGACACACGTGCTCATTTTGTAATTTCTATTATTTGTACGCTTGGGGGGTGGGGGGCGGTCGAGGGCCAAGGGGAGTCTCGGGCCCGAGTCGCACTCGGTCCAGCTCGACGCGCTAGTGGATAACACACCGCGTGCCTCGTCCTCATTATCAGGTATAGTTTCTTTGGTTTCCGATGCAGTCGAAAGGAGTCAAATACGTGTTTTTGTTCCAGTGAAGAAAGACGCTGCCCCCTTCGAGCTTACACCCCGGTGGTTCCGCGGGCTCGCCCTACCTCCTTTGTATAACCCGCGAAACCACGGGGGTAAGCTGGGGAGGCCGCGGAGAAGGTAGCAGGGGAGAACGTAGGCGTGTGGCGCGTCGAACTGGATACCAAGATTACAGCGAGGAACGTTCGGGCTCGGGACTTCCCGGGCGCGCTCTTAGGGGGCTGGGGTGAGCAATCCCGGCGCGCGCTCGCGATATTTAATATAGGCCGTCATTAGGCTTAGTCCGAACTACTCGCGCGCTGTAGTCTCCCGGCAGCCAAGATGCACAGCGGGGACGCGCAGACTCTCCCTTGCATGCACACACACAACACACACACACACACACGGACACTCACGCACTGCATAAATTAGCGGCTAAGCTTTGATCGGCGCACGGCGCGATCGTTGCTTTGCGACTGTACTCCCTCTCCCCCTCTTTCTCCCTCTTGCTCTCCTGGCGAGGAATCACGTGCGATGTGCGGGGCCGGCCAGTCGTCCTAAAGCAGGCTCGCCCTTAGGAGAGCCATAAGGGGGCTGGAAGCGAGGCCAGGCTTAGCCTTTGTCATCGAGCCGATGCTGCTGCTGCTACTGTTGTTGCTGCTGGTGCTGCTGCTGCGGCTGCAATCGTCGAGCCGACGGCGTAGATCCGTTGCTGGGCGCTGCTGCTGCTCGGCCGATGGTCTAGCTGCGGCCGCGGCCGAGGCCGCTGCGGCGGCTAGTTTCCCTAGTTGTTAGGGCCAGGGACTGTAGAGCTGGAAGTGCTCGCGGGTGAAGCAGGACGACAGGGGCTTGACGAAGTGCGCGTCGACGGCTCGGCATTGCGGACAGCCGAACACCCGGCTGTAGTCCGAGTAGAAGTTTAGCCGCTGATGAGGATAGAGCAGGGGCTGCTGGCAGCTGTTGCACTGCAATGCACACACAAGCGCGTGGCGCCCGACCATTCGTTATAAACACATGCGCGATATATTTTTCTTTTATTCACGGAGAGACTGGTTCAGTAAAAATTATGGTAGTTCCAACGGTAATCTTGGACCTCCTTGTTCGCTACCATAATTTTTATAGACAATTTCCAAAAA